>JABANP010000044.1:0-216714 GCA_013115135.1 Perkinsus olseni
GAATGAAATCTTGCAGAAGTAAGCCAGATGCAGACGTCGTCGTGAGCTAAAGAACGCGAAAAGTTCAGAGCCCCTTCTCGCCAGAATCCCAAACCCCGTGCCTCTTACCAACACCTGAATCCCCCAAGAGCACTATTTTGGACTCGATGCCACTCGGAGAAGCTCGACTACCAGTCTGAACAGGAGGTTTCACTGTCTATACGAACTCTGGTTCCACCAAAGACTCGAGAGTTTCTCGGATCGCTCGGAGCCGCTGAGTGCACGATAGCGACTTTCGCAGGCCCTACAGGTTAATCGCAGGCCCTTCGTTTCACTACACCTCCACATTAGTACTACCACATTCAATCCACCAGTTCCACGAGCTCCTGCGGTCTGGCCCGAGTCTGTCGACTGCGCACATCCCATGTTAGGAAAAAGATACAAACCTACAGATTAAACCGATCAAGTGCAGATGGATGTAGCCACTAGTGTGCATAAGAGTGAGCAACTGACGAAGCGATGTACCAAGAGTTGTCCTAAGAATTTATCGCAACTCTCGTTGAACTGAAAATTCTACTTCCCATGCCAGACTGAACAGTGTGCAGCCACTAGTCGTCACCAGCCACCCCCGACCCAACTGGATCGACTCGGTAAGGATCACTAAACGGCATGCTCAGCATATCGATGGATGAAACACCACGCTTAGACAATGAATAGAAACACAGTAGTGCAAATGTCGAAGTCAATATATCCCTCACTTCTTCATACTCGTCATTTCCACCTCTGAAGTTGTCTTGGAGCTCACCGACTTTTTCTGACCGGCGGCAGTAACTGGTGCACCTTCGGTCTTCTCTTTCATCTTCAAATCGCCCGTCAGACCAGACTCACCTACAACAGATCGCCGGCGTTACTCCCCGAAGTCCAAATATCGCTAGAAGAGAGACGTGTAAAACAGTCATCCGTGTATCCCAATGAAGCATGTACGAGGACACACGAATGCGCCGAGCAGTTCACACGGCGTGGCATCCGAGACCTCTAGACCTACAATCGTTCGATATGGTTCACAATGTCTTCAGACTGCTGATTGAGCTCAGATTTGGCGCCACAGGACCCAGACTACCCTTCTGCTGATTCTTCTGTTCCTCATCAAGGAGGCCCTGTACCCAGGTAGCAGACCTCCATACCATAAGCCACAGAGTGAGCGAGAAAAGTGAGATCCACCAGTTCCTCTCCGCTCTCCACGCCTTCATCAGGAAACTAGAAATGCCAGAATGAGTAAACCCGTCGCCTATGGAAACTTCATTCCTATCACTAAGGAACGACGACAACGCCACAATCACAGGAAAAACGCCACTACACCACTACGCCACTACACCACTAAACCAATCAATACAACAATCGATACGACCTATCAATAAATCACTTCATCGAATAATCGAGGATCCTGTGCGAATCAGGCGGTGGAATCAGGCGTGGAACAGCGGGTTATGGAAGACTACGGAGTACATACCTTACATAGCCCCTCTATACCACTCTCTATACCACACATCAAAAACAGCTCTAGCTTCGATTTCTGTGCCCTGGGGCTTCCAGTGAATGTGTCATATTCCAGTTTATTTGAGAACATGTCTGCGTGGTCTTTTGAAGCATACATCGGCATACCTCTGGCTGCAGTTGTCCTTTTCCTGCTCTTGTCGGGTGAGTTCGATAGTCTGCCGGACACTTCGTGGGGACGCTGTCGGAATTCCATTGATCAGATATCTCTTTCCTCCAGAAGTTCGCTTGCAAGCTCAGCAACCTATCCTTAACTGTTGGTGATGAAGGAACGGAACCCTGAGCCCGCCAGTTCTATACCGGCATGCGACATTTCTCCGGTATATTTCACTGGTGCGCACGAGCGGTCTTGAGAGTGACTGATCATCAGTCACTGATGGTCAGGGCAAGGTCATAGCTCAACTCGTAGCCCGAACGTACCCTCCTAGTTCCGAGCAAGACGTGTATTATGCCAGTAAGAATGGGTCACTTGCCGTTGAATTTGCCGAGTCGGGCGAGCGCGAAATACATGAATTCTCTTCGCCGAGCCCACTAGCAGCGGGCGCTTACGAGGCTAAAAGCGGGAGTCACCCTAATACCGCACTTACCTAGCTCTTCTAGCTGCGTGTTATGCTCTCGTGTCGATAAGATACTGAGGCAGTATCACCACCGTATCGGTGTGCATTGGCTCACAACAATAGCCACTTACTTCGATATCAACTACTACGGTTGCTATTGCTACTACTCCTTGATGATGCTTCCCACTCGTCGCTCGCACAAAATGGACTGCAGACCGAACGAGGCTTATTGAGCGAGCCTCGTGTGAAAGTGGGGGAAGGGGATCTTAGGCATCATACCTTCGACACGAAGCGCATATTGCTAGTGTTCCATTGGACAGTATCTTTCCTTTCTTTTACCTGTCTAGCTTCTCTATTATGGTAGCGTCAACAGCAGCCATGGTCCCCAGCGACCTTAGGACTAAGTTCGAGGGATGGGGACAGTCCCACGTTTTCAAGTTCATTGACAACGGCATGTGCTCCGAGGAGGAGGCCCAAGCTCTCATCGAACAGCTCAAGGGAATCGATTATCCCAGCATTAAGGCTAGCGTTGAGAAGGTACCGCTGGTTATTTTTGTGGACTTTCTGCGCAGTGACCCTCAGGCCAAAGAAGATCTCAAGTCAGAGACGGCTGACGCTGACTATGAGCCACCGAACGACAACGATGTGATGAAGCTGAGTGCCATGACCCCGGAAGACGTCAAGCGTTGGGAGGTACCCTCATTTTCCCCGAGAGGAAATGTTTATGCCTCATATTCAGACCCTTGGGCTCTCAGCAGTAGCTGCCGGCCAGGTTGCCGGCTGCGTCTTGGCTGGTGGTCAGGGCAGTAGGATGGGCCTCGGTGTGCACGAATCCAAGGGCATGGTTAACATTGGGCTTCCTAGCGCCAAACCGATCTTTCAACTATTCACTGAAAGGCTGACTAGGTTGAAGTAAGCACGACGGAGGTTTTTATCGGGTGTATCTGATGTTTTTGTAGGACCTTGTCTGGCAAGCCGTCCGCACGCCTTCCTTTCTTGGTGATGACTTCTCCGTTGAATCATAGCTCTGTCAAGCAGTTTTTCAAAGACCACGATTTCTTTGGCTACCCAGAAGAGGATGTTGTATTCTTCCCTCAAGGTGAGTTCCTCGCTCGGAGCTTCGTGGGTTGGCGCTGTGGATACTTGTTCCCAACCATACATGTCATATCTTCAGGAACTCTTCCCGCTCTGTCACTTGACGGAAATCTCATTCTCGAGTCCAAGTCGAAGGTTAGCGTCAGCCCCGATGGAAATGGAGGCCTCTACTACGCTCTGGAGAAGGAAGGGGTGCGTCCGAAATCAAGAAACGTCTTCACGTTACACTTTTCGTTCCTAGGTCCTGTCGAAGTTGGAAGCCTGGGGTGTGAAGTATCTTCACGTCTTCTCGGTGGATAATGCTATCCTCAAGCCAGCGGATCCGTGGTTCGTGGGCTACTGCATCGAGAAGAACGCTCAGGTCGGAGCTGTTTGACTGATTCGCTACGATCGCATCGGGATGTTGCTCAGGTTGGCAATAAGGTTGTCTGGAAGTCCTCTTGGGATGAGAAGGTCGGCGTTATCGCGACCAAGAATGGCAAGTGCTCCGTTGTGGAATACTCGGACCTGTAATACTCCGGGATTTGGTCAAACTCGCGTCAATTTTCCTCCGATTCGTCCTCGCATTCATCAAGACATTCTCATTAGTGCTCCATCCTTTGAAAAGCTTTTTGTGGAAGTTATCGGTCTTCTTTCTAGGTACAATCCCGCAGCCGGTATCGACAACCCGATGGTGAGAGCCGTGGGCGAAGACGGCAAGCTTCTCTTTGGCGCCGGAAATATCTGCAACCATTTCTACTCTGTCGGGTTCCTAAGAGACGCGATTTCCAGGATGAATAGTCGTTACCATTTGGCGTACAAGAAGATCGCCAGCGCCGATGAGAAGGGTAAGGCAGGTGAAAGTTTGAGCTGGTAGGGGCTAGCGTGCTTTGTTCAGGAGAGACCGTCAAGCCCAAGTCGAATAACGGTGTCAAGCTTGAGGCTTTCATATTTGATGCTTTTGAGATGGCTGAACGTTCGGTTGTCTTCGAGTGCAAGCGGGAAGAAGAGTTCACACCAATCAAGAACCCTTTCGGCGCCGACCAGGACTCCCCCGATACAGCTAGAAAGGCCATCTCGGACATGTGCAAGTGAGTGATCCAGCTGCCGTGGTCGTTGTTGAAAGTTTGACTTCGTTCAGGCGGTGGATCGAGACTGCTGGCGGGCACGTCGTTGGGGAAGATCTTTTCGAGGTTTCTCCTCTTGTATCTTATCGAGGCGAAGGCTTAGAGGAGTTATGCAAGGATAAGACCTTCGCATCACCCGGTCAACTGTGATTCTGTTATATCCAAGCCCAGGAGCTCGCAGATACTGTGAGTACTTAAGTATTTACTCTCTGTACAATGAGTGCTGTTTCTACAACATCTTCGTTGTTACTTGGTCTACGCGAGTCAAAGCTCGAAACGTGCTGTGAATGGCGTGCTCGGGGTGCATATTTCGGGACTCGTTGTCAGTCTTGTTCATTTCTTGAACAGCTGCGAGGTTCTATGCAAGCCGAAAGTACTCGTCTGGTGTGCTTCCGCCCTGGGAGCTTGGAGGCGGTGCGGTGGACTCTGCTATGTTATCTTTTGAGACATGAGGGCGATCCGTACCGCATTTCGGCAGGCTAATGAAAATGCGACGTGTCCCGGTTGAGCAGGTATCATGAATGTTGGAATCAGCGATTTCCCGTTACTCCTCTAACATGTCGTCAAGTCACGCTTCTATTCCGAAGGCCGGCGCCGGAGCGGATCTCCGTAGATTCATGGAGAAGAGGATAGATGGTATTATATGCGCCCGGAGTGTCGCTTAGTGGGTACTCTTATCCCTGGGCTGGTCGGACGGCGTGCTGGATTCAATGAGTCGTACGGCATGTCGTTCAAAGATTTCTCTCTTCAGTTAAGCTCAACGCCGACCGCCACGTTGTCGGAGTCGTGCGGGGATACGACCAATTCATGAATCTCGTGCTCGACAACGCGGTAGTAGGGCCACGGCCAGAAATCTCCGTTTTACTGGCTTGTGCTCCTGGTCTGCGTTAATGACGGTCTCTTCGGCAGGTGGAACTAGTTTCCAGGACGGAGAAACGCGAGATTGGCATGGTGGTCATCCGCGGCAATTCCATAATGATGTGGGAGTGCCTTGACAGAGTGAAGAACTGCTGAAGTCCTGAACAGCCCCAATTAGCGTTCCTTCGTTTCTTCGAACCTTCGTTACGTGACCTTGTATAGTATTGCGTGTCCGAGAGAGGTCTTTCATGACATGGAAGGGGGCAAGGGGCAAGAGTGATGTTGTAGCGAAGGAGCCTTCATTGCCGTCTCAGTTGGTTGTCGTGCTCTCGTCGCATGCATCGACGACCACAGCAGAAGCCTCAGGGCTATCACGCTCTTGCGAAGTTCTCACTTGGCCCCTAATTGTCGTTTCTCCAGTTTTTGAAGAAAGATTTGACTCACGTTTGTAGAGCCACTCACATTTGGTATGACTTCGACGGGTCGGTTGGTTCGACTTGATGACCGTCTTACTTGGCCAATACAGACACTTGAGCTTGGATATGTAGCTGATTCTATCTTAATATACCCGGGTAGTAATTGACGATCTGTTGAATGGGAAAATGTGGTTGTTGGGCGGGCTTGCTGTTCGTCAAGCCATTTTAGAAGTGGACTTGGTCCACCTGAAAAATCTCCGAATCACGCGGAGACTACACGGAGATCGGTTCTAAATAACGATACAGCTCAACTCGCTGTGACTGAACGCTCCTAGTCAGGTACCATGTTTGGCGTTGTGGACATAGTAGGGTCCCTCGTCTATACCCTCTTCATGATGATGACAATTCCCCAAGAGATAACGCCAAGGTAAGACTTCAACGCTGCCGCTGTAGTGCATGAGGTGATACATACGCCTGTTTGGTGCGTTTCAGCTATTTTGTATGTGTTATCTTGCCCCAGTGGCTTCTGTTTTTGCCGTTTTTCACTCGGGTTCTGCATGGAAAGATCCCAGAAAAGTGGATGCGGTCTCTTCGAGGCCTCTTCTTCTACGTCAACAAGTGAGTGCCAATTCCGTTGACGTGATTGGTGATGATGGGGTTCTGGTTTTTATCAGCATACTAGTAAGGCTGTTCCTGTCTCCCTATGCCGTGGGGGTTTCAAACTTCTTCTGTCTCTGTACCAGCGCTGAACAGTCGGTTGTCCTGCTGCTAAAAAGATTTGTTAGAAGAGACAGGTATGACCAGTACCACATATTGCCCCATGTGCATACGAGGTGGCGCCGTTCTGCAGGCCTTGCATCGCGAAATGGGATAAGGGAGATCATCCTCTCTCGCAAGTTTATCGCCCTGTGCCATTTGTATCCAAAACCTTCAGGGATATGAAAATCGAGAGTAAGAGTCCTCTTATAGTCTGCTTGAATTCCAAGGGTCTTGTTCAGGTGACGAGTCTTTCCCTTCTGGTGATGCTTGTGAATCCACGATGTTCGCTGTATCAGTTATTGCTCTGAGAGGTAGGAGTATTTTGGGCTCAAATTGAGCCGCTCAATAGGTCGCTTGATCAACATGACCTGCACCATCAAGACTAATTCTTTGCTCGTTCAGGTTTGGACTCTCCAGCGGGCATGTTAGCGCTGCTTTTGGCCGCACTGTCATGCTTTGGTCGAGTATATTTCCATGCTCACAATGTGAGGCATTACAAGGCGATGAACCGACCTCGGTAGCCAATGTTGTATAGGTTCTCGATGTTGTCGGTGGATCATTGATCGCAGTGGTGATGACACTGTCGCTGTTCCAGTATACGAAAGACTCAACCGGACAATACATGGGAGCAACTAGCTTTGTAATAATAATTTCGATCAGAATGGTTCCAGGTGGAGCCTTTCGAATGGCCGCGAAGCCCTCGCTTGTAAACTGGCGAGCAAGTACAGAAGTAGCTTTCTCCGTTTATTCAGGTGGAAGTGGCAGCCTGCTTGGCCGTGCTGCTCCCTATGTTCGCGCTCGCTGACATAGTCCGCAGAAAAACTCATTCGTCGTAAATGATCAGCTTTGCTACTCAACAGCCATCATTTCTGTTTTGCATGCTGGAGGTTGCGCGGTCAATAAAGCTGGGTTTGGTTCGTCGTTTTCTATCGCGATAGATCGACGCTCTTGTCCCATTGCCGGAGTATTTCGTGTATTCTCCACTGCCATCCATGCGTGGCCGCCTCTCATTGACCGGCTGCGCTATTCGCCATTTTTGGCAGTTTCGTTTATTCTGGCCCCTTCGAGCGCAGCACCTCCAGTATGGATCGCTCAAACCTGATCGTCAACTATCTCCCCACCAAGATGGAGGAAGATGCTTTGTTCGCAATGTTCGAGCCCTTTGGCCCGATACAAAGCGTCAAAATAGTAAGGCTTGCTTCATCCCTCGAGCATTTCTTCGTTCCGTGTGGCCCCCACTATATTGCCCTCGGCTGAATATACTCCCGCAGAACTTTAGTCTCGCTGGCTCGCTCACTCATTCACGGGCAATCCCGGTCTGCTTGACAAGAAGTTCCGAAAGCCACTCATGTGCTTCTCCCAGGTTCGTGATAGGCATACGGGTAGCTCCATGGGTTTTGGGTTCGTCAACTATCGGGACAATGAGAGTGCCCGTCGGGCCATAGGAGCGGTCAATGGTCGAGAAATTGAGTGTGGTCCGAACGAGGGTGACAACGGAAAGAAGCGTATCAAGGTTGGTAGTTACGAGCTACTATCCCATTCAATGCGACGCATTGCTCCTCGAGCTCACAGTTTCTGACGGCTCATCATTCAGGTGTCCGTCGGGAGACCGGCATGGAAGGCCAACATTCACTCGAACCTGTTTGTCTCCGGTATCCCAGTTAACTTCACTGAGGAGCACATAAAGTAATCAACGTGAGTTGCCATGAGCTGAATTTGATTAAAGCAATAATACAGTTGAGATAAGCGCGCAAACGTGTCTAGTGAGGGTTTGTCGTTCTTGGGATGGTCACGTCCGGGGACGTTAAACGTTCGTTATCATCTCAAACTTGCCAGGGATGTCCTCTTCGGGCCGGAGTTTTCGGATCGCATCGAGAGTGTTCGGATGCTTCGAGAGACCTCGGCGGACAGCTCACAAGGTGGGACTCCTGCACATCCCAGTGGTCGATCGGTCGGTCGTTCTTTATGAAGTTTTTTTCCGGTTCAGGCGATGCTCGTTTCCGCGGGATAGCGGTCATTCGATTTGACACCGAGGGGACGGCCAGTGAGATTATACGGCGATTCCATGGTGGGCGAAAATATCCGCTCACCCGGATTACATGCATATTTCCGGGACAGGGATTCAAGTGGTACCTGGTGAGAAGGAAACTACCCTACACATCAAGCCGTGGCGCCCTGAGTGCCGCAACCTCCCGAAAAAGGGGGTAAGGTCACCTTAGTTCCGGATCGTTGCGAGTATGTATATACTTATTTTCAGTTACTGCCGGGGCCCGCGCCCTTCCAATTATCTTGCATGACACAGTTCGCTGCTTCCCAGCTCGCTCCTGTGGCATTCGAGCAATTGGCTGCCACGCCGGGTCATGAATCTCCTGAAAGAAAGCCATGTGACTCACTTTGTGCTCGTGGTATATATAGCCTGTGTGTGAACGCTCCTCTCTTAGCACCAAAGGGAGAAGATGTCACAGCTTTCGAGCCTGTGATATTCAACTCAACCCGTCAAGAGGCTCTCGCTAAGCATCTTAAAGAGCATCCTGGTGAGTTGGATGAAGCTTCTCTTGAAAGTCGAATTCTATTCCGTCTTCAGGCATAATGCTCTCGTCACTGGTCATCGGCCCGGATGCTACCTGGAGTTCGGCCATGTTCAGAACTAAGCGAGACGCGCTGAACGCGATTCGGAAATTGAACGGTTAGATCTTCTATCAGTATTAATGAGGCGGGAAGTTCTCGCCAGGTCTGCGTATGGGTGGCTACTTTCTAAGGATGCAGTTGTTGCCCGACTCTCTGCAGCCGCCTGGAGTCCTCACCGCTATCTCAAGTGCCAAGTAGGCTCGCCGTGTTGTAGGGAGGTCCGCTGTGCTCACGTCGCGAGGAGCACGTCCTCAGGACTATTGCACGCTTTCTCAGGCTACCAAGTTGACGATACCACTCATTTGTATGAAGATGAATTTTTATCTTTAAGCATGTATCACCAACGTATTCATAATAGATCTGATGTAGTGAGCTCTCCTGATTACCATCAGTGAGAGTCTTACCCCTTCTTAAGCCGTGTCCCGGTTGGGAGCTCTGGATCCGAGTTCAAGTGTTCAACGGCGTTCCCCAGAATTGTTGATCTACGCCCGCTTCTCCTCCAGGACTGAGACGAAACGTCCTCCTCCGGTACGAACCTTCAAGACGAATCTGTCGTTCACACGGAATGTGATAGCGCATGGTCCGATGCCAACTTCGCGACTGATCTGTTGAACCTTCGTTGATCCCCGCATTGAGCTCATTTGTCGTGTAACCTTGGTCCGAGTGGAGCTGTCTGGCTCGCGAGGGTGCTCGTTACCAACAGTCAGCCAGATGCAGTTTGTCGTTAAATAATTCGACTGACGAAAGCCTTTGCATTGGCATAATTGAATGAGGCTGCCGGCATTTCACTTACGCCGCCCCTGTCGGCCTTCTAGAAACAAAGGAGTTATTGGGGGAGCGGCCTTCGATCTTCGGCTCTTTATGTCTCTCTCGCGCCCATTTCAACTAGAAGGAATGAGCCGGTGAGCATGGTCTCCAGGTGAACTCGTAGTTTTGCTCCCCTTAGGGCTATACAGAGGGGATGGGAGTCCTGGAGGCACAAAGAGATTTGAAAGATCGGGTAAAAGTCCCCTTAACCTCATTTTTCTAATCTTCCTACCAGCCCCTTTATCAAAGGTGCTTCTCTTACAGTCCCCGTTGTAATGTTTGCTGCTCTCGTTCGTTTCGTGACGCCTGCGAGAATTTTACATAGAAGCCAATATTTTGTTCTCTTGCTCCATGTTTCCTCGGAGTAGTTCCCGATTATGTCACTGATACCAACTCAAAAATTGATTTACTCTCGTTCGACTCCTTTGCGATATTCATGCTAGCTCTGAACGTGACCAACGCTCTCACTCTCAGAAGTTTGCAAGCTGCCCCAACTTGTGGACTCTATCTTGTAGCACCTCGAAGCCTTTCAGGACTTTCTGCGCGTGCTTGATCATCTGAAATGCAAAGCCATGAGCATCATCATTACACCGACTCTCTGTTTCCACCCACCGCTCCATCAGATACTGAGGGGTGCATAACGTCGAGGTCCACGAAGCTGTTGGCTTTCGCGGCCTTCGCCGGATGATGCTTATTCTTCGGGGCTGAACGGCCCGTTTGACTCGCTTTCGGTCCCTCGTGGAAGGAACGATCAGTGGCCTCGACCGTAGAGTTGCTGCTGACAGGGGCCGCTTCTTGAATGTAGCTCTCAGATGGGGTTGCTTCAACGCCTCCCTCGTCTACCTCGGGGCCTGAAAAGGCATCTGGGGTCGTTCAGCAACTCGGACTCTGAGTCTTGGAGCCGGTCGGAGATTCATCGACTGAATGTTGGCAGCGACGCACTACCTACCTTCAGCAGGGGGATTTTCTCCAGCTGCCTGATCATCTCCGGCGTCCCCATCAGAGTCCCCGCTTCCTGGGGTGGTGCCCCCTGGAGATGGAGCAGAGTCCGTTCCGTCCTCAGAAGAGTCGTTCTCGGCGTCGTCGCTGGCCTCTCGGGCCGAATCCAGCTCAGGAACTGGCGGGACATCGTTTGGGAAGTCTAGGCTTTCAGTGACTTCCTGTGTCTGAGAGGAGAGCGATGCAAGAGGGCCACCAGTTCTCCTTCCTAGGCTGAACTACATAGCATATGATAGTCAGTTCATCAGTTATATCTAGACTGAGCCACGCACCTTGTTTGCGAAGCTCGCTTGCCACTGCTTCCTCTCCTCCAACCTCTTCGTCTCCTTTTCGGCGGCTTTCTTCTTCCAAGCCTCGTGTTTAGCGTTGACTTCTTGCTGAGTATCGCCCTCGTCGAAATCATCCTTAGCATAGCCGTCGAGGTCCGACCCCCAGTCCATATCGTCTGAAGCGTCGTTGTCCACTTCCTCATACTGAGAAGTCGAGTTGGCAACTCCTGAGTCATCGTCATCATCGTCGGTTGAAGACTGGTACGTCTTGATGGCTTCGGCTTGGGAGACGGCGAAGATGGCCAGAGCGGCGGGAATAGAGTGAATGACTCTCATTTAGAAAGTTTTATTGTATGAGCTGATATTTCGATTTCCGGTTTGCTGAACTTAGACAAAGAGCTCAACGACAACGTGCGACCAGTTTTCGGGCGGAAATGGCTCGCGCTTATGTGGGCGCCAAGTAGCGCGCCCTGGGAGGGCCAAGCGTGCTGCTGGAAAGGTGGGATGCTGAGCCGCTCGAAATGGTCGCACATTTCCATGGCGGATCTCAGTCCTCGCTTCTCTCTCAGCCGAGCTTAGGCGACTGTCATATCATATATATGCCCCTTCCGAGGGCCCCCCTGGGTTTCAACGGGCGCGAGATACAACCATAATGCTCACGCTCCTCACCGCGGCGAGGATACTAACTTGTTGTGCCTTCTGTGCTGCTCCATCCGGGTTCACACCAGCTGTTGAGTTATATTTCATCCAAATTGCGGCTGTGATTGCTACGCATGCCCTCCATCTCTTAGCCTTTTGGTACGTTAGCGCCACGAACATTACGAGCTAGGTTCTGGACGGAACAAGCGGACCACCAATCGAAGGGACAGAAAAATGGCTGCCAAACGTATGCTTCCTCTCCCGAAGGACGTTGGACTGCTCGTCATGCTACAAAAAACTTCGGTTCTTCCTTTGAGGCGAACCTTCGACTTAGTTCGATATGCAAGTTAATTAACATCATCTGGTCACGTGTACGCGTCAACGACTATGTCCCGCAAAATCCCCTCGTCAAGGGAGGGCATGGAAAACTTATTTCGACTCTCATGCCAAAGCCACCCGCCCCACTAAGCTCAAGATTTGGAATTCAATCCTGAAATTAAGATTACATCCTCTAATTTGGCGATTTCAAAGATGCCCACCTCCAACGACGTTGTTCGACCAGACCCTAAGGACTTCATCTTCACCAGCAAATTCAGCGATAAACTGGTTCGCAAGCGAGGAGATATTCGCGGATATGATTTTAGTAAGATTGATGCGTTCACTAGTCGAAGCACGAACTCGAAGAATGAGAAAACGCTTTGACTCGTAGGTATCGACGGATGTGAAAGTTGCGAGATTTACCTCTTCGACCACACTTCACAAGTCTTCATAGATGATTGCAAGGACTGTAAGCGTACGAGGATTGATGGCCCGCAGATGGTGCTTGATTCCTAAGAGTCAATGGGTATTGACAACGTTCGTTCGACGATTCAACGTCGGATGACAAGTGTTTCGAGTGTTTCGCCGTCACGCAAGGCGTTGGGGCCGTGAGTCCTTTCGATAAGCGCCGAAGCCGTTCGTTCTCCTTACCTTGACGCCGGACACGTGAGCCCTCCAGGGTCGGTCACCGGCGGCCTTCCAGGTACAATTTTTGTGGGGCCGGTTGGAGGTTCTGTATTTCTACGAGATTGTTCAAGGGTCCGTCTCATGGCACTCTGCCAGCAGTTGCGAACTAGAGACTGTAAGTATTTTGTTCAAGTGAGCTTGCATCCTCTGGCCATTGATCAAGGGGGGCCTTAGCCGGCACCAATCCGTTTATTGTGGTTCACCGTTCGGCGCCTATTTATCGAAATATTTCCTTGCTAGGTCGCGAATGCGAACTTCTTCTGCAAATACCCGGCCATCCCATTGTTGAAAGCTCGCAGCATATGATCTTCGGACCCCTGGAAATACCAAAGGTGCTTCCCACGTTGAATTTGCACTGCGGCTCTCGAATCTTCTGCACTGCACGGAGTCACAATTCGCGTACACACGCCAGACTGACATCATGCCATGATGCCAGGAGCTCACGAAAGCCTTCAATGAGCTGATGGCTGAGGCTGGTTTAGCTGTGGCTCGCAACGAGTGGGCTAGCGTCTTCGACTTCAGCAAAGGGCAGGTGAGAGGATGCTAGATAGCAACCGCTGGAGCGCTGGGACATCGCCTAGCAGCTAATTTAGGAGCCCTTCCCTAGTGATGAGCATTGGCGGGTTATGAACGAAGGCGAGATGCGAAGCCGTGGCAAATTGAACTGGCATGAAGAAGCTAGAGCCTGTCTCGGAATATGTGCGAGATTCCATAGTTCGGTTGAAACTTTGGTGCCATCTCAGGCGTGGTAGCTCGAGATGTCGCTCCGCCGAAAGACGAACCAGGGTAAGCGCACCTGCCGATCTTCGGGTAGAATCTCTTCGTCGCAGCCATCGACTCTGGCGTGCGAAGCCAAGTCCCGCTTCTTTTGCTTGATCAGACGAGCACTGCGGCTCCGTTTCTGCTAGATTTTTGATGGGGAGGAGGCAGGAAATTCCCCGGGGGGTGCCACACTCTCGCGGCGCTCGACTGTGTTCTGGGGAATCGACCCTTCTTTCAGGATCGAGCTCGAAGAAATAGAGATCGAGAGCGCGGACTCGGTGAGATCCTCGGTACGGTAATCTCGCAGGCTGACTCGGCGCTTGAGTCTTCGAGAACGCAGGTGGCGTCGGTCGAACTTACTGAGGAAAGAGGGCTTTGTCAAAGGCTTCTCGCAGGCGAGAGAGTTGAGGTGCAGGATGTGCGAGACTGCTTTAAAGTGAGTGCTAGGAGCGCATGACTATTTCCACGATACTGGTACCTGTAGATGCCCCTGGAACAATCGGATAAGCATGTGGAGGAGTTTTTGGTGGAATTAAAGTACGGGCTTGACACCTTGGATTTCGTGATCCTGTGATTGAGGGTACTGTCCCTTCAGGCTAGTAACAGACCTATCGTCAGGCAACAGCTCAACGACGGGAGACCACGTAATACAACGACTGCGTGGAGGCCTTGATCGTCGTATGAGAGCAATCTGTGCGGTTCTATTCCAACATTCTTTTTGTAGGTGCGGGACACTTTGCTGACCTTCTTCTTCCAGTCTCCCGAGGATGTTGCCGATCACATCAGAACCACCATGGTCAATCCTCAGTCGGCAGGTGAATAACATAACTTGCTCTGACTCACAGCAATCACATCCAAATGGGGAGTCTGCTCGTCAATGTGTCTCGTGGATGATGGGCTGCACCCTGACGGCTTGCTACAGTATATTACTTGTCAACGGGGGCGTTACCTCGATGAAGGAACTGAGATAGTGAACGCCAATTCCTCATTTCGGTTTTGTATCACTCTGGCTGAGAAACTAGTACCCTTCACTCTCAATCCTTCAGCAACCTTCAAGAAGCTTCAGGAGCTCAACATAGTGAAGTTGTTTGTTACTGGCGAGAGCTGCAGTGCCAGAATCATGCCTCTCATTAGATCATCAGAGATGGCGAAGCACGTTGCGATGTGAGACCATGACGGCTAAACGCTGGGGACTGCGGTGCACAGACGAGCTATGCTGGCCGATCAATGCCGCTTGGCAGAGGACGCACCGGAAACTTACCGCGCGGGTGTGAAAGCTCTGACTACCAAAGATGATAGAGACGAAGCAGTGAAGGCTTTAGTAGGAAATAGAGCCTATCCAATAGGCTGCTCGGCAATCTGCTAGCTCAATTTGTGTAGAACTACCGGACAACTAAGCTCATGGACGATTTCGAGGAGCACTACCATGATGTAGGATCTCGTCGAAGCGATGCACGGTTTCGGTACCGAGCACTCCTTCCGTTGGCCTCCCATCTCGCGATAGAGCTCGCGTTGTGTCTGATCAGAGCACGCACGTGAAATCCGTTGTAAGCAAGCATGCGATTCTGTTTCGGCGTATATTACTGTGGGGTCAAGTGGCTGATCCGGAGGTAGGCAACAGCTGCTGAGTTGCTGATCTTCCTGCGAGTCGGCTGCGGGGCGATTCCGAAGGACACAAGTTACCCGTATCTGCGAATGCTTTTTCAGATATTTTGGATTTCCGCGTTCCGTACCGACCTCTTCATTTTTCAGACTGTGGGATATATCTTTGAGGCAGCCGCTTCAGCGTCCGAGGACTCGCTCCAGTTGTTGAGCGCCGTACTCACGATAGACGGCATCGAAGAGACTCCCGCGTGAGTGCCGTTACTCGGTCCCTCAGAAACACCATTTGCCGAGCGAAACTCAAGGATGCGTCCCTACTGCCTGTTCATTCACGCCTTATTTATATGATTTCCGGGTTTCACTCACCAACAGATACGAGCTTCACGGTATGAGTTCTCTGGTGAAGGTCGTACTCGGTACTTCGTTGTCACTTCTTCCGGCCGTGCTAGACATTGTTGCGAAAAGCGTCGAGAGAGCAGCGGAGATGTGAGGCTTCCTCAGTCGCTCTGGCTCACCAGCAGTCCACCGTTAGGCTTGGTGACTCGGATGGTGTTGGTTTCATAGATACGAGGCTGAATCACGTGATATCGAGCCTTCTATCGTCGAGGTCAGCATCTCTACATGGTGCATGCGAGAATATTCCATGACCTGTTTCTGCTAGGTGGACTTAGGCGATCTTCGAGAATTCGTAAAGAAATCCCTCGATCCTCTTTGTATCCGCAACGCTGCGATTGAGGTGAGCCAATGAAATCAGCGGTGCTTCACTCTGAATTGAAATTTACTACCCTTTTGTTCTGATCAAATCGGGCTTGTGGGGTGATATGTAAAGCGAAATTCCTACGCGAGTCAGGCGGAGGATGATCATTGGTGGGCTAGTTCCTTATTTTCTCGTTTTCTCAGATTGTCGAGGTCACAAGGCCTGGAGCGTCGGGGAATCTAGTTGTCGCGAAGGCTGCATTGAAGGTGTTACGATGGCGATACGTCGATCGGATATATTACTCTCTCTGGAGTGTCTGGAAGCGTGCATGCAGGTTGATGTGATCCCGTGCATTCCTGTTTTATAGAATTTGCGCGTTGCATGTTGTCAGTGGCATAAAAAAGGACGACATGGCTCGTCGGCGTTTCCGACCGTCTCGCATATCGGACCGGTCGTGTAACTGTTTATCTTGTATTCATCTTGGCTCTGCGGGTTCTCTGGGAGCGTACAGACTCTGTACTACAGGGGGCTTGCTCTTTACTCGTATCACTCTGAGCATAGTCCGGAATTGATGTCGAAGATGGTTGGCTGTACCAATAGTGCAGGTATTGCCTGGGAGTTTTGCCGTTCACGTTGAAGACGGATTTCTGCCTTATGGTGGCCACCCTGGGGAGCCTGCCACTATCAGCTTGACACCGGCCGCTGATAGCAGATATTCTAACAGGTGAAAAAGTCGGAGTGGCGAGGAGGATGGTTTCACTTCAATGATATCCGACTCAGTAGTGCTTCTGATTTAAACTGAATTTGCCGGCAATGTGGTATTGGTCCACCTGCAAGGCCGGCTCCCAGCCAGGGAGGAGTCATAACGGTTCAATCATGAGGTACATATTACCTGTCATACGGGCCACATCCTTGGAGCTAAAGGGCATTGAGGAGATGCACGTTGAGCGAGAGTACATGGATGGTGGAGCAAGGTAGGACTTCGGCGGTTCCGGTTCCTAGTACGGCCTTCGTACTGGTGGTTGTCGTAATCAACAGCTACACCATTTCCAGACCTACTTAGTAAAACCCCAGAGCAAATTAGTAAAACCCCAGAGCAATTTAATAAAGCCCAGACCAAATTAGAAAAACCCCAAAGCAATTTAGTTGGCACGCGAGACGCATCCGCATCGTCCTTCCTCCCGGCCCGGGGACTCCGGCCAATGAGTGGCGGTGGAGCGAAGGCAGAGTACCTCCTGCCGTACTGTGAGAAGTTGCTTCAAAAAGTGGTTGAAGAGGTTACTATGCAACTTTGTATACAATTTGCAACTTTGCTTCAATCACGCCCAAACATTGTATCCTCGTTGCTCAGCTATGTAAGTCATGCCAGTCGGAGCCCCAATTCGAATGTTTAACGATTAAACTTTAACCCGCGATCTGTAGAATAAGGAGGACTTACTCAATGTAGGCTGACGTTGTGAGTTCTTCGTACTTGTTAGTGATTTTGTTAGGCTTTACTAAATTGGTCTTTCATAAAATCAAATTGCTTCGGGGTTTTACTAATTTGGTCTGGGCTATATTAAATTGCTTTTGGGTTTTACTAATTTGGTCTGGGCTTTATTAAATTGCTCTGGGATTTTACTAAGTAGGTCTGGAAATGGTGTAGCTACGTGATGCACTTGGGGAGCTGAGGGATCGCTCTCAGGATAAAGCAGCTTGTTAACGCACACTCGGGATGAGGTTGCGTGAATGTTTCATATATCTAACTCTCATCTCATACTTCATGTACACTCAAATCGAGTGAGGGCTTCTATAGACTCACGCAGACCTACACAGCTCAGCCCCCGAATAGGGTATGAAATATTTTTGTAACTTGGATGTTGCCTAGGTATAAGATCTTCCCCCCTAAAGCCCATAAGGGAGGATGCTATGCGGCAGCTCGGTGAGGGGTTGCTCTAGTTAGACGGACTTGACCATAACAGAGGGCTTCGGCTGTGCTTCACCGTTAGCTACTCCATAGCACTCTCCGAGAGGGCCTTTTGGAGGCCCATAGCGGCGACTCGGATTAACTCGTTACGGATTGCCCTTCCCCTTTCCAGGTTGATCTTAGGAGACGGGGAGAATGATGTGAATTGTGTATGGCACAATCAAGTTAGAGTGCCGCCTGAAAGCGATGCCACAACCCTCATCCAAGTTGCAACCGAAAAGATTGATGGGAGGCGTTGGAGGGAAAGTAGATTTAATACGTTTCACCTGAACTATGAACCTAATCAGTTACGCCCAGTGAGCCGAAGCAGTCATTCACGGTAAGCTTGTCAGTGTTACACAAGAAACTCTTCACCTTCGCCTAGTGGAGTCGGTTCTTTGCAGGTTATGCAATGGAACGTGCTGACCCAGGGACTCAGTTCGGGACCTGCTGGGGAACCTCTTTTAGCCCATGAAGGGCCCCTCGCAAGTGATTGACAGCACACATGTCATCGTAGCACTCGGCATATCTAGCATGATTCGGTTTAAGCGATATGGCTACGTGATCGAGCCGGAGCTGGATAAGTGGACGTTGACGGTCGCGCATGCCTCTCGAGCAAACTGATTCTTCTGGATGGCGATACATTGATCTTCGAATATAGCGTTTTTTGATATCTTATATGAAGGAGCGCCTTAGCCCACTCGTATTAAGAAAACGCTGGAGTGAACGACATTCACCTGCGCTATCTGAAGTGCGGAGTTAACTTCATTCCTCAGCCGGCACGGGATGGCGACAACAATGTGGAATTGAGACCCCATTCCCGCACTCTAACTGCGGCTACATCGGCAACGATTTTGGTTCATTCACAACCGAATTTATGGAGTGGAAAGAGCGGAGTGGACAACTCATATCAGTGAGAATCATCTGGCCGCCTCCGAACTTTGTGGTCGACCACTGCGCTTAGCTACATTGAGGATATATTCGAGGTTGAACTGGGGTTCATACGAGTAGACTCAGCCTTTCCGCCCTCTGATCCATGCAATGAATTGCTACACTACACTACCCCAATCGATCTGCGTACGATAGGTTAGCTGAGAGTAGGAATGAAGGGAGACGGCTATACCCAAGGCTTCTGATAAGGCTGTATATTGTGGCCTTTCAACAGCCTACCAGAGTGAAAGTGGATATATAAATATAGTCCACCAGCTTTTCTTCTGGGCCTGTTGTAAAAATGTTGATTATCGAAACTCGATAATCGAATCTCCGAAGCCCGTATCAGGCTTGGCTTCGTAGGTCATACTACGAGAGTCGCCATCACTTTTATGCCTGCAAGAAGTTGATCGATTCCACGATTGGCTGTACCCTACGCTGAATGATCACGGATATGATGGGCTCTTCCAACACAAAGTCCGGGCTCCTGGACTCAAACTGGGCTGGTTTAGGTGGGTACGATGTGGAAAGCATTCTGCCCACTCGATGAGTTCCTCAATGGCCAACGATCAATGCCGAGGATACCTCATTCTTCTCGGGCTCTTCGACTGAGACCTTGTCGTCACGGAGGTTTGAGTGGGGAGTTTTGAGGGAGCTGCCGGTCTCAACTCAGTGACGGAGCTTGCGTGTTCTATAAGAGAGAAGAATGGCGTCTTGTGGAGAACCTCTCCGAGATCGACACCGAGCTGCGAGCCCCTCTAGCGATGGCTCTTCTTGAGCGCAAGTCTGAATTCGATGTAGGGAGTTCAGCATCACAGGAATCGTCTCTGTTACGTGAGCCCTTTCAAGTTGCAGGATCGTGACCCCATCCGCCTCGTGTAGGACGGTGGTGAACCCTGGAAATTGCTCGTGGCGTCGATCCACTTGAAAGGCGGGCGTGACCCCGGAAGCAAGCAAGCGTCGAGAAGAGCAGCTCAAATGGGTCGCCGAGAAGGTCGAGAGGGCGGCGACAACACACCAAGCACCGGTGGGTGTCGTCAGGCTTTTCCGGACTGTTATCTCAATATTCTTAACCACTCCATCCAACGGAGTCTGTCAGTCTATTTTGAATGGGAGTCAAGGACAGCTCAGCTCGAGTTTTCGCGAGAATATGAGCTACGGTAATGCAATTGAAGGTACTCGTGTGTGGCGACTTCAACGCAGAACCACCCGAGGCGAGTATCCAGAGCATCGTAGAGGCTGCCGAATGGAAATCAGCGTAAGCAATCGATTGCTATCATTTCGGGAAGAAGCACCTTTCGCGGAGTGCCTGGTGACTTGGTTGGTGACTACTGTATGTCCCAATCCCCTCCCATTCACGGGGATTGGTTCTCCAAGTCATATGCTGATTCATGACACCAACCAATGATCCTCGTCATCCGCAGATACCCGATTGGAGAGTCTGAGTACCGACCTACCACGCACCATCAGCGCAAAGGGAAGCCTGTCATCCGCAGGCACATTGATTACATTTGGTAGGTTCTTCGGCGCTTCAATGTCCTCAGTCGAGCTCCACGTGGCCTGTGCAGGTTTGGTGGCGATATAAGAAAACTGGGGTATTATGAGTTGCCAGAAACATGTCCACTGCTGCCGTCGATGACCTATCCCAGCGATCACTTACAACTTTTTGCTCGGTTCATGCCGGGGTTGTTTGGTAGAGATAAGGCGGGAGCAATCAGGGTGAGTTAAGCCCGGTCTCCTGCTGCTTGGGACTGTCCTCAACAAACGCATCATCTTCAATCCCGTGATGGCAGTTAACCCTTTTTCTGTGGCATTATCTCCAATTTGTCTGATAAAGCTATCGGAGAGTATAAAAAACTTGCTTCAGGTTGTGATGTATCCAGAAATCGTTCCATTCAGTGCGGAGAACCGACGAAGGACCACGATATACATCAGCGGTGCGACGCGCCCTTAGTCTCATGCCTCGAGTTGTATCTCGCCTACCATTGTGTTGGTCATCAAAGTAATTATATTTTCCGTTGTCAATTCAGTGAAACCCAGCACTTGCCGCCACATTCGAGAGGCGCTGGTCCAAACAGGATTGTCGCTGAAGAAGAGGTACCCGCAGCACGAGCTGGTGAGAACGGTAGTGACCGGAACCACTGCTCCATTCCATGAATCAGATAGTTATGCTCAATGCCGAAGACGATCAGCCGTATGTAGCTGAGCCAGAGAAGGTATGACGTGCTTGCCTCCTGGTGCGGGATGGCACATAGTCAGGTCGGAAGCTGGACGATCGATGCATTAGAGCGCTCCGATATCAGCGTGTTCGACGTTGAAGATAGTCGCTGCCAGGTAGGTCTTCCAACTCTACCTGAAGGGATGCCTATTGATATGAAGAGTTGCTTTGAATCCTCGATACTTCTCGCCCAGACACAGAGTCGCACTACTAGTATTTTTGGCTGTTACCATAATGTGAAAAGCTGTCTTCGGTTCACACGCACCAGGGCAGAGAGGCAGCTCCTTCCACGGTTCTCTTTCCAGGCAAGTTTGGGTTTCGCACTCGCGGCGAGGCCGAAGTCTGTTCTACTCTTGGACGCGCGGAGCACTGGATGCCTGCCTCCAGTGATTGCACATTTTTGCTCCGACTGCGGGGTACCCGTTGCGAAGTCAATTCAAGCATTGAACGAGAAAATTGAAAAGAAGATACTCGAGGTGAGTCCTACAGAAACAACCTCCTCTGTCCTCGCCGCGACTGCCCTCTATATGTGCATTCTTTGTTCCTATTGCGAGTAATGAGGTCAGGCGCAGCCTGACAGGCGGATGCCGGATGCCGCTCTTCATACGGTGGATACTGAACGGCGCCAGCATCATGTATTGGCTCGGTGCTACCAATCTCAGGACCATGAAAGCAAGCTGGTTGACGACGACCACCTGGGAGGTGATGGATGGTTGAATTACTTCAAACGTGTGCTCAACTGATGACTGTTAGTCTACCCAGACTGATCGATCTTCACTGAATAGTGTCAGTTTTCACCATTCCCAGGTTGAGTTCGGCATAACCAGTAGCGGCAGGCTCGAGCTGCCACTTGAAGAAAATATCTGCTGCCAATTCCTGCTCTCACCAGAGTCGGAAGTGCGCAGTCGCGTTCGAACGACCGGGAGCAAGATGTGAGCGCAGTTCGAACCACCCCGTCGGGCCCTGTATCCTACCAGAGGAGAAACGCGCTGGTTAGGCGGAACCCAACTTCATTACTTCAAGAATAGATGGCAACTAACTTCCGGCTTCTTGAACGAACTTTAGGAGATCAGTCCTACGTAATTTAACTATGGCATCAAGCAGAATTACGTGGAATATCTCAATTGCATAGAAAATCCGAAGCATAAGCCACAAGATGTCTCAAAATGTGAGAACATAAGCGAAAGAACCCATCATTCTTCGCCGATGCTTCTTGAACACCCCGCAACAACGTCCAGGTGGTCGAGATTCGGCCTTCTCTCGCCGTAACTTCGCGACCACCAACAACGAAAATCGATCGTGTTGGCGTGCGCGGGTGGCACGCGATTATGTCTGTTTAGAATTTCCACACCTCATGCCGGCCCAAATGGTCACTAATGTCGACACTCCACTGGAAATAATCGATGGTCCTGAACCTGATGACGAAGAGATGGACGAGGATGACGAGGCTGCCATGGCGTTCTATCGAGTAATGTTGCTAGATATCTTTGAGTTGATTATCGTGTTTGGAAGTAGTATATAATTGTCAGGCGAATAATGTAGAGTCCAACTTGCCTAGTGTCACTGTCGGCGGCTGTGGAGCTCATTGGGATGACGACTGCGTGAGGGTAGTAAGGGAAGAGGATTTTTTCGCCGGCACGGGGTTCACTTAATGTCATACGGAGTCTCGTCGCTGGCCCGAAAAATTGGCTCGGCCGTATTAGAACAATAGAGTGTTTCTGTTGAATGACTCGTGCGTGGTGAATTCGTCTATGGCGGCAGCTTATCGCCGCGCCGAAAAATTGCGTCGATCTCGCGAGCTGACAAAAATCGGGGTCGTCAATTTTCAACACTCAGGTTCGCGAAGGGCAACTATTCGTCGACCTAAGCCGTCGAACCCCGCCGGTGGACGACACCGCATTGTGTTCTTTCTGCGAGTGGCTCGATCAGAGAAAGTTGCCGGTAATATCCGTGGCATTTGCCCCAGCGTTCAAACGCCAATCACAGAGCGTACTAGTTCTCTCACGCAACGGTTGGTGCTAATTTGAGTGATCGCGTGGGCGGACGATATGGCCTCGCTCACCCCCTTTCAGGTTGTACTCGGGAACTACAAATACGTGAAGCGCACGGGAGCTACGGTCGATCTCAGCGACAATAGGGTTGGAGCGAGGGGTATCGAGATGTTATTGAACACTCTCCGAGCCCATGAGGTACTACGGCCAGGACAGGCGTCTCAGCTGTCGGGTGGAGGGCTTTCGCTTTCCCTGGAGGGTTTCGTCGCCTCCTGTGCACTTATGCCTCAGTTCAGGGACGACATTTCCGTCCTCAGGTTCCATGTACAGTGATGCGCGCCTACAGGAACGTCCTCACCGATGAGGTGGTGGATACTTTCGTTGAGTAGTATTCAAACCTTGGGAGTGGCACTACGCGACATACTCGAATGGATTGAATTTATTCAACCACGACTTACGTAGCTATTGATCGAATTATCCTGGCGGCGAGAATTGGGGGCCCGAACTTCGAGATCGGATTGGTTTAGAAGTCCCTTGTCTATTGATTTCCGTCCTTTGCCACCATGGTTCTTTGTTCTGCCTTTCCTTTGGCACGTCTGAGTATCAACCCCGGTTCCTACACTATAAAACGAACTCATCCCTCCGCCTGGAATTCATTCCAAATGTGCAATAAAAAGTGGCCTAAGTTGTATCCGACTCGCACCGATGTGTATCCGCTCCCAGCGTGTCGTTCTGAACGACTCGTGTATATTACCATCTTCAGGTATTTGTATAACCAACCAGCAGCATTCCCGATGACAGCCTTGCAAATATCGCATAATCGACTGACCCAACAGGCGGCGCTCCGATTGGTAAGGCTGGAGGTATGGAGCTTAGCGCTGAGTTCTGATCTACGTTGAAGTAATTTTCGCGGGACCGACTGAGGCTCCGAGTAACTGGAGTTATCAAACCATGTGACGACCTTGCCGGGAGCTACATAGCGTCTTAAGAGGCTATCGAGCTAATTAACCTGTAACTAAACCTTGCTATCAAGCGAAATATGGCGGGATCGGCGCAATGGGAGCTCTCAACACATTGACCACTCTATTCAGATTAAGGCAGCTGTGTCCTGTGGACACTATCCCATGCGAGTATCCCGGCGCCCTTTGTGGTTGAGGTTGGAGCTCAACGAGATCTATAGGCCGGAGGATATTGTACTAAATGGTTTCAATGAAGGGGGTCCCATGGTTCAATCCAGTGTATAGGATCATCATGGAGAGTTATTTGAACGTTCGCAGTTTTTTCTTGACATCGTGGCTGCCGTGGAATGAACCTTGAGGGGTCAATTTCGAATGGCATCCGAGATCACGAACCTTGAGGCACGATAGAAAGTTATCAGGTTCAAACGTCCAATCTGTGGAAGGACAAGTTACGGCCTGATGCTAAATTCACAGTTTGTTGCATGCAGAACGGCCTGTGCGCTGACAAGCGATGCGATCATACTAACGCTGCGGTGAGTTGGGGGTGTACTTTGCACTATCTCAGCTAGAGGCGGCAGAAAAACCGTGCATGATCGGGCCCGGTGGCAGGTGCAAATGCCGTACTTCTTCAACCAGAACCGGCAAGGTTATTTCGAGCAGCGAGATCAACTTTTGGCCGAGAATAAACTTTATTACCCGACGCCGGGAGATCCATCCACTGCCATCGGTGAGTACTTGCCGGTGGTTTTGTCTATGCCGGCGACCTTTTTGAACGTTCTAGACGCTTAGACGAGTTCGCACGACAAAAAATTCAACGAGAATACGACTGATGACGGGGGACACGGATTTGTTTCGCGGGACTCATCGTGTGTAGGTGCCATGGGCAGCAGCGCCAGGGGAGCATTCGCAACAACAATGCCCAAACCAGCAGTTTCCATGCAGTTCGTGGAACTCGATTTGGATGATGATTGCGAGAGTTTCGGCCTCGGATTCAAACTGAAGTACTATCACACGTCGAACCCAGGATCGATCTCGGAGGCTCCCTCATACCTAGGATGATACTTTGTTACTTCATTTCGAGTAGTTACCCCGCTCATGCACTACCCTTAGTAGCGGAAGTCGACCCGGAATCAGATGCTCTGTATGCAGGGGTTCGACCGGGGATGGAACTAAGACGAATTAACGGGGTAATGGATTCCGTCAACCAGCACCCAGATATGTAACGTATTCTCAGGTTGACGTTGGCATGCTCAAAGAAGGCCAGGTTGAAGATATGCTTGCAGAGCGACCGATAAGCTGTCGATTCGGCCTGCCCGGGGAGACCAAAGGCCCTCTTGGTTTCACCCCGAGAAGGACTGTGTATGGCTACAATCCTCGATGACGAGTATCAACCGTGAACCGCGACCGTGAACGTTCCTCTCCATAACATTGGTATCATTTTATTTACCAGGCGTAGTGTTCTCAGTGTGATCGAGGGACTCTCTCATCCTGCTGCGAGATGTACCTAGTTAGTAGGACTCCGAACTTCGTTTGTAGGATTTTGCAGGTAGAGCGCGAAGCGCTCAATCAGGAATCACTTCTGCTGCAATCTCACTACTAAACAACGAAAGGCGCCTCGCACTCAACTCAAAGTGATCAGGAACATCTTAGGCCTTATTGTACATGTGGTAATGAATCATCAAATTATTCATCGCATTTTACATCAGTGATGACCAAGTGATACATTGAAGGGTCCTTGTTGCCCTATTCTTCAGACTCGAAGCATTCCATTGGGACTTGCAATCTTGCACGCCCTAGGAATCTTCTAACAAATCTGACCGGGTGAGATAGCCCTTGCGACCCCGATCCAAACGGAAGAATATGTCACTCAGCGTTTCAGAGCAGAGCCCTAGTCGGTCGGAGAACATCTGCAGCTCATGCAAGCATACTTTTCCGCTGCCGTTAAAATCCAGTCGACGGAATCCACTGTCGATCGTCCCAAAAGTAAGCGCTAGTTTATCGAGTAGAATTTGCCTCAAGGAATCTTTTTTTCTTCTGCTCTTCGCAACATTGACTTATCCGCGTCTACCCGCATGCGAAAATCTTCGCCCATTCGAAGCCGACTCAAGTTTGCTGTGGAGAGGAGACGCTCCAGTTGCTCAGACCGCGCTTCTTCGAATGCCAACCGCCTGAAAACGAATCCACACTTAATGATGAAGCATTGAGGCCAAAGCTTACTGTATCATAGACTCCATCGTCTCTTCCATCTTGTCTAATCTTGCTTGCTTGTCTTCGCTTGCGTTTTTAATATTCTCCAACCCGCCGAATCCACAGTGCAAAGCTCGCCATAAGGCACCTCCTTCATCAACATCATCGCTATCTACGAATATTCTCAAGTCGACCGTTCCTTTCGGCAGTAGCTGCCCCAAGTATCGTCCAACTAACGCTATGATTCGTCGCATACCTCTTACTTGAGCTACATCGCTTTGGTTCTGTTCATAAAGGAACTCTACTTCTCGCATGATGACTCCCAAATTCTGCGGGAGGATCTCTTTCGTCCATCGCAGCCTTTCTCGAGCCAGCTCGGTCCGCAATTTTTTCAGCTCCCCTTCGGTAATCGTCCGCAAGGCCTGTAGTTTCGATTCACTTTCATATTTCTCTTTCTTCACAAACTGGAGCTCCGCCTCAACGTCCTTCTTACTCTCTACCAGCTCGTTATGATCTGCATGGAGACTCTTGTATTCCGCAAGCAACTCAGCAAGTCGGCCTTCAAACTTCCGAGTCAGGTCGCGCTCTTTCCGTAGAAACGCTTGCTTGAGCTCCTGACAGGGAGGACCCATCATTTGTCACCACGCTAGCGCCTCCTGGCCAGGAAAGGAGTTGAGCAAAGGCGCTACCTGGGTGTGTCGGCTCCACTGGGCTTCGAGCGCACCGGTTCGCCCACGAGCCTGCGTCCGAGCCTCCTCCAATTTTCCATTCAAGTCTTGAATGCTGAGCAGAAGCACCCCTTCCGATTCGTCATCTCCAGAAATAACCTACTTTTGCTCTAGTCTCTCCACTACGCCCTTCAGGTCATCAGCCGACTTTTCTCTCCGTGAAATCGCTGTCTCATACCTGAGATCATTGGTAAAAAATCAGAGGTCGACGGTTCGAGAGATACGAAACGAAGCCATGAATCGTTCGAGTTTACTCTAGCTGCTTCCGCTTAAGCGCTTCTTCGTGCTCCCTAGCTCTTCGGCGGATCTCGTCTTGATGCCTGCACAACCGATCACCATAGTGAAAGGCAGTGTGAGCGTAACGCACTCTTTCTCCTTCAACTCGAGCATTCCCGCGTGTTCTGTCACTCGTTTTTTCAGCACGTTGTCGTGCCTAAGATATTACCATCTGCACAATTCTCAGGGAAATTTTCACCCACCTTTCCTGCCACTCTCCTTTAATGCCTTCCAACTCTTTCCTGTGAGTTTCCCTCAGCTGACTGACTATCCCAGCGTGTCTACAGGGCGAGCGAAACATCCGACCAAACGGGAGAGAGCACACAGCTATCCTGGAACAGACCATTACGAGAACAAATCGACCGCTCTCACGTGAACATACGGCATACGATTTCCAAAAGAGAGTATGACTTCACGCAGGACAAATAGTTCGCATAGTTTTTTATGTCGTTGCGGCGGTGTCTAATCTCACTCTTGCTCTTTGCTCTCCAGTACCGCTTGATGTTCTCTTAGCCGCTCCTTGAGTCGACTTATATGCCTGGAATGTCCGGAATCGACGACGGGGTTGAGCTGAGATACTCACTCTTCATGGGCCTGCGTAGCTCTCTGATGATTCTCCTTATGATCATCCAGTGCGGATCGATGGCTGATAAGTCCGTCTCAGAGATGCTCATACTTCCAACCACTTACGCGTCCTGCCACTCACGGTGAGCATCCTCGAGCTGCTGACGATGCGTTTCGCGCAGATCCCGCAAGACCTCATCGTGCCTAATTCCGAGCGCAGCCTTGAGTGTGGACCAAATGTGAACTTTCCTACTGGCGCTCTTTCGCTCTCAAGAGATTTTCCTGTTCTTTCTGCCAATCTTCCAGTTTTTTCTTGTATCTTGAAGGTGAATGTGAAAGATGGCTCGCCACGTTCCAGGATAGCGTACTGTTCATGTAGCTCTATGAGAGAGTTGTCACGATCGGCGGCGTGAGATGCGGAGAGATCTCGCAAGGCCGACTCGTGCCTAACAGAGCTGGTCCTATAGAAAGTTCGATTCTAGTGGCTCACTCCTGCTGCTTCTTTCGAAGCTCTGCCTCCAGTATGACCCTGCCCGAGGCCGCGGCTCGATCCAATCTATGAGACACCGTCACTACGGATAGCGGAGGACCAGGTCGAATATTACTGCTACAAACCTCAAAGAAAGTCACACTTCAGTTTTGTCGTTGACCAAGTTATGCACCGACTTAGTTCCGAGACCCTAGTAGTTTCGAACAAGATGCTACAAACTACCACATGGTAGCACAGCACAAAGAAATGAGTATAATAAGTACCGTGACGGTACTTATTACGGTACTACCGTTGGCGTAGTACGAATGGAACCCTTGCAAAAGACAAAGTAAAATCGCAGATGGGCGTCCCTGACGGTCGCCGCATGGATACCTTACTGTTCCTCCTGCTCCGCTCGATGCCTCTTATGTGCGTCCCTCAGTTTGCCCATCTCTGAACGGTGACTGAAACAAAGTATCCTGCCAAACGCGAGCTTCGTTCGCCTTGTCTCTCACGTGGCTGCTAGCTGATCAATCTCTCTTTCCTTGTCAGTGAGTCGAGTCCTTGATGCGGACAACTGCCAACAACAATGAGATAGAGAGTCTATCCTCCCCCAAACATGAGCCGCGAAGGTCGGGCCGGAACTTACTTCCCTGGCAAAATTTTCCCGCTCGCTCTCGTGCTCCTCCCTTATCATCTTGATGGTCCTCGCGAGCTCATCACATTTGTTCGCCCACTCGGCGGCACCCTACAGAAGGCATGAAATGGAGTACCTGCGGATCGAGCTCGGGACCTACCTCTTCCTGTTGCTGCAGTGCTCGTTGTTTCTCTGCTTCCAACCTAGCCTTCTGCTCCTTCTCGGATGCCGTCTACAAAGAGAACGAAACGACTCCAATCTCATCATCAGAGAGCTGCAGTGCAAAAAGTCAGTAATCCAGAGTCTAGATCCCAGACCAGTCACGATACCCATCATGAAGCTCACAACGGAGCTGCGTCGAGCTCTTCGACGCGGATGCTCATTTCACGAGCATGTTCTGCATCGAGATATTGGCACCTCCCCCTCGACGAGAACACACCCTTCACGGAAAAAAACCGCAGCGACGAATAGGAGAGGGTGCCTCTCAACGACAAGCAGAACTAGTCAAGACATCCTACGAACCACTGGTTCGGAACCAGTGTGAATCCTTACTTTCATTGATACTGTTCTTGTGAGTGACAACTCAGACCCATTCATGATCACTATTCGATGACTAGTGGTCGACTCAATGGCGAGAGATCTAGTTCTGCTCGTCCCAGAACCCTCCGAAGCCCCTTCTTACCAAGTCTTCCAGTTGTAGCTCAAGGCTCTTGATCTTCCTGACCAGATCTTCGGGGCTGCCGTAGCGACCCTGAAACAAGAAAGAACAGCAGATAGATATATCAAGATTTGCAGGAGCACCGCAGTGTGGCACAGCCCCGCAACAAAGGAAGAAACGCTTTCGCAAAACACAATTTTGAAGGAGATTCCAGGTGAGCGAAGCGCGTCTACCATCCTTTCGAGGTCTCCTTGAAGGTCAGTCACCCTCCCTTCGAGTTCTCGTATCCTATGCTTCAGGTCCGCTGGGTCCCCGTATTGACTCTGAGATCCACCACAAATTACCAATCGAGCGTTGTAAGACCAGCTAAATCGTAACATCTTGCTGTTGGAGGTTCGCCAGACCGAATTCACGGCGGTACCGCCACACGATGAAGGAAAAACGGCACGGTTGCGCAGCAAGACAGTTTGGGATGTATGACTTTATCTTAGGAGCAAATGTTTGAAGAACCGTATACACATGCAATTTAGGACAGAAGCTTCTCGAATACGCGCCCTCGGTTGTAGGTTACTCCTGGTCCGAGGATTCCCTCGCCGCGAGCCCGCTATCCTAGTCAACCCTCAATCTCGCAGGTAAGCCGTCTTTCGCAGTGAAAGCGGTAAGTAAAAGCAGTAAGCGCACGGAGCTCACCAGATCGGCTAATCTATTCTCCAGATCTCGTACTTGTCGCGCGAGTTCCGACGGGTCGCCGCGCTCCCTCTGAATAGAAAGAACAAGGTGAGAATAACTAGTCTCGGCCTCTAGAGGAATTCGGCATGCTCAAGTTGTGGCATGGTGCGTGTGCGCTGTTGCCACTGATACGATCTGTCTTGTCGGAAGAAGGACTCCTGTAACAGGGCAGATCTAAAACACAGGTAGTTCTGAAACTGAACGGCGCGGATCGCTTGCATCTTCTCAAGAAATCCAGAACTCCAGACGGAGTAGTAGTTGTCAGGGTAACCGGGAGCTCCGCGCAGCTCGCTTCCAATCAAGGGACATCACCGCATCGAGTCGAATCATATCAAGGTACGGAATTTCCGTCGGGAAGGAGCACCCATCGGCGGATACGTATTCGACCGTTTCTCAAGCGAAACGGTGCTGGCTCTCACCATGCGAGATAGTTCTCTCTGTAGGTCCTCTATCCGACGACTCATTCCTGCAGGGTCGCCGTATTGTCTCTGAGGAGTGTGAGTGTTACTGCGGTACCACAGCTAATGCGGCTCTTCTACGGTTTCAGCAATGCCCCTGCTAATAGGCCCGAATATGCTATGATATTAGTATTCCGTGTATGCACTTCCTCCCTTCGTGCTTGAAAGTTTGCGATTTTTCCTTCTGAACGGCCGGGATGCTCACTTCTCGGTTGAGGTCCGCCTCCAGTTCCTTTATACGACGACTCATTGACGCTGGATCCCCGTATTGCTTCTGGAAAGAAAGATTCGTTATACTGATTGATTTCTTTTTCCCCACCCTCAATGGCTATCCCATTCCGCCAAGATACAAGACGAACAGCAAAGAATGCAAGGGCACGATTGAGTACGCTCCGTTTCGGATGACTCGAAACAGTGAATTCTTCTAACATTAAGAACGCTACTTATTGAGGGCGTCTTGTTTCGGGCCTTAATCACCAGAACAACGAGGCAGTAGTGCATGAGAATAGCACTATAGACAGCGACCGAGCATTCTCCGCGTACTTCAATGCATTTACACGCACATAACGAGAAAACTACCACCTTCAAGCTGCTTCGCAGGAAGAAGGTGCACACTACGCCGACCCTCCCAACTACATCCTGAGCCCTACAGGTGTATCGGTGAATTCCAGGATTTAAAGAAATTTGGAGGATCAACACGTTTTCCGAGCAAGTCCAGCGTACCCTGACGCCTACCAAATTAGCTATCTCGTCTTCCAACTGCCGTATGCGACGGTTGAGGTCGGACGGGTCACCACGCTGCTTCTAAAAAGCGGAGAAGTCCTAGAACATCACGAGAGTCGAGTTGAGGGTGGCAGATCGTGGTCGAGAAAGTTTATGCTCGTTGCGTCGACCGGAAGAGACGTTATTCAATAACGGTGATTGTTTCGCGCTGAGTCGGCAAAGATATTCCCCTCGCCTTACCAACTGGCCGAGTTCCCGTTCAAGCTCGTCAACTCTCCTCCGTGATGCTTCCAATTCGACCTAAGATTCGGAGCTCGTCCGAGCCTTGATATAAGAAAATCGGAGGCACGCAACCCCAAACGCTCATCACGCCTCAATGAAGGCTCCGTTACTGGTTCCAAATGTTATGGGAATGCATCAAGCATTCCGCTCACGCAGAGGACATACGCGTTCCGAGCATGATGCAATTCATAACTACGAACTTCCACGAAAGTTTCGGAGCGCGATTCCTGTAACTAGCACCCGGAGCGCAGAGCTGGTTACGAAAAAGCCTCTTTATAGCCCCCACCGGGCAGAGCCGCGAAGGCAGGCTGATGCCTCGAGAGCTCACCCAAGTGCCGCTCACCCGTATGCTGGAGTTGTCGTGATCATCCGCGGATTTATGACGATGATTTGCGTGGTGAGCAGCAGTCGAGGTGTGGTCACCTCTCGCAAACCTTTCGTACATTTGGAAGCGATACACCCAGAACCTGGTAAGAATACACGAGCCCTCTTTCGACAGAAGGGAAAAGCAACCCTTTCCTTCGAGCCAATACAAAAGAAGATGACTTAATCGCGTTATAGCAGGCTCGGTACGCAAAGTGTCCCGATTCTACTCTAACCGAGTGTACTACACAGCAGGCGCGCGTTTGGTAAATCCCTCGCTATTCTCAATGCTGGGCGTGTATGCGGGCTTGATTTTCATACACGAACTCGCCTGGTGGTGCCTACCTGTTGAATTCGGACTGGAATTCTACGAACGCTATGTGGCCACCCCGATTTCGATCGAGAAGCTGCTCGACTTCATCCACAAAACTGCTAGAAAGAGGCTCTTTTATCTTATCCTTCTTCCGGATGTTATCTAGTAACTGAATAGGGAGCAGCCTTCGGCGTGAGATTCATCTAGACTCCAACGTGAGAAGAGCGCCAGGCCTGCCGATGGGGGCCTATACTGGTATATCGCAAGCCGACTGCGACGGCTCTCAGAGCATGGTCCCGATCTTCCGTAGCTCCTTCGGGGGAGCATGCGATGATACAACGGGAAAGGAGCGTTCCTGGGGTCCCCGGTGATACTGGGGAGAACAGTATTATCACCCAGAATGCTTCGACAAAGCAGGTGCGTTTGGAGAGTACACTGTTGGTACGAACGAAACGTGTGCCATGTTCTGACCTCATCTGCAGAACCAAACGAGGAATTAAAACGAACCCAGATAAACCACCAAGAGCACAACCGCTGTTGGGCTCTCTGGGAACCCTTCGGATGATGCACAAAATCAGATTTTAACCCACTTGATTTTTGGAATGGACACGAAAGGCCCGAGCTAGGTCACTCGTCCGTTACCATTTGGGATGTTTTTGGGGCGATCTAGCCGCTAGATTCCAGCGGCGTGCGGTCACTTCCAGTTACGATATCAATCCGAAGAAATTCAAATTCTCATGACGCCCTCACATTTTCAAGTTCAGCCCGGGTTATGACGCCGTTCTTGTCCTTGTCGTAGAACTTCCACAAAGCACTCAGGTTGGCTTCGTTCAGCGGCTCCACCCCTGAGTCGCCAGCAGACATGCCTCCAAGTAAACCTGGCAAGGGCCGAATGAGGTCGGATTCCGCCACAGCGCAAGCTCGCAACGACGGAAAAAGTGCACGAGACAATCGATCGTGTGGGCGTCCGCAATTATTCTGCGCTGACGCTGGTACGATAAACCGTAAGATATAGTACAGGACAGATGTTGGCTGGATAGTTGGCTCAGTTTTTATTTTTTTGGTGTTGATGGTCGAGGCACGGACTTCTCAGAGCTCAGGAATGCAGAGGAACGTCAGTCTCCGAAACACTTTCCTGCACTTCCACTGTAGCCATCCTGACTTTACTAAGGTAGTATTATTCGGTAGCCGCGAGAGCGGTGAGGTCTTCATTGATCGATATAAGGACTAATCCTAATCTGAGAAAATGATGCAGTGAACAAGGAGCCTCAACCTCAATGGCGTTACGCCTAGTATGGAAGGGTTGTAGCGGAGTCTTCACACTGCTGATAATGCGCTATCCAGTCTAGGCTAGCGGATAGAGGGCTTGCACGATCACGCGTCACGGGACTACTCCTGTGGCAGGTCAGGAGTTATGATGATGTAGACGCTGCCCTATCGGAGCGGAGAGGAGTGACGGTACCCATTCAGCGAGGAGGCAGTTTTGCACAGGTGGTACCGTTGAAGGACAAGCTGCGGAATATTAAGAAGGAGCTCTTGGGGGTAGAACACGGGTTCGTTCGGGGACAGCTCTTCCGCGTTCCAGTTGGGCTATTGTGGAAGTCGGACATTTGACGGGCGAATTGGCATCACTGGTTTCTGTCGTCTCAGTTGTCACCAGACTCCGACGGATTCACCAGGGCTTTGTCATTTTCCCGTCTTTCACTGACGCAGAGCAAGTCGGCTGCCCAACTTCATCGCGGCAGCGAGTATAGTGTGAACAGTATGTTAAACCGGTGTTTTCACCCATCCGCCACACCCCCGCTTGCTGAGCCGGAGTTCGAGTGCTGTGGCAACTGTGGCACTCCGAATGATGGCTCGGAATTTCGCGAGGGCGGCATGTGGCGCTGCCTGGTATGTGGTTATCTAAACGGAGCTGGTCCTGGTGTGATCGGTGCTGGTAGTATCTTAGATAGATGTATCGAAGAAGTGAGTATTTAAACTTGATGCATGCACGTTTGGAATGAAAGATTCCACATAGGTGACGCAGGATGCTCATACTGACGTAGCGACGGTCCACTCAAGTCCACTGGGAGATCCGCAGGTTTTCGTCGAAGTGATGGGTGACGGCGGCGTGGAAGAAGACTCGCGGCGGCGAACGTAAGAATCGCGGCTTCGCATCACTCTGTCCGCAATGTATGGGCTGTGTCGGGTGTGCCCCGGGCGTTAACAACGTTCTGAAGGTGTCCGAGAAATGAATTCTGGGAAAGTATCCCGACGAACTATTTGCGAACGTTCATGCCCGGTATCATGACACCGGGTCGCTGTAAAGAACGTTAGTCTAATGACTCATCAGCGATTAGCTCTTCGAGGGACGCGACCAACGTCCCTGTTATCAACAGGCTTAACAGAGTGTTAAGCTACCTAATAATTCTATTCCAGGATTTAGTGAATAGTTCTCGGAGTTTTCGTGCAGCTTTGCACCGTTTCTCACAACGGCTGTGAAAATGCCGTCAGGCTTCGTGGTAGACGCGGTACTTGATGGAACTGATCGTTCCATTGAACAACGGGAGAGTGTAGCGCCTGAACCTGAACTATTGCTGGATAGCCCGGTCTCTCCTTGCACGTCACTATAAGCAGCTTCATCGGGTTGGGGGCGTGCATTCTGTCGAATTATTCTGTCGCCGCAACGTCTCCGGGACTGCATGTCTTCCCTCAGCATCAGTATACCCTTTGAAGGAATCGAACTCCCAGAGAAGACCAGAAGACGGAAGAAGAAGCGATCCCGGAAAAAGAGCAAGGACGAGAAGACTAGCGAAGGTGAGAGAGTTATACGGCAGCGGTTAGCCGTTCATGCTGCGGCGGCCGAGGGTTTGAGCTCGGATCTCAGTGGCGGCTGAGTGCTTGTAACTACTCGTAACTGTCGTTCTAAATCTTGTAGATGCCGAACATGGAGATCAGCCGAGAGCAGCATCGGCGAAGGTAGGCGGGGGGCTTCACGTGATATCTCAGTAATGAAGGTCCGAGTTCACTGTGTCTTCGACTTCAGGAAAGAGAACCGTCGCCGCATCCGGATGGCCCGATAACCACTTTAATGCTTAGAAATATCCCGAATAAGTACACCCAGGTAAGAATCCCTCTGCACATTTTCGTGGCGCGTCACGCTGTTGTGTATGTCAGCCAATGCTGCGTGGTGTTCTGGACGAGTGCTTCATGCACAAGTATGACTTTTTGTACCTTCCTATCGATTTTAAGAATCGCTGCAACATTGGGTGAGGTCAGCGAGAGAAACGACAATGCTGTCTCCTTGGATGGAACGCACTATCGCATGACAAGACGTACACACTGCTCTTCAGATACGCGTTCATAAACTTTCTCGATGAGGACGTCGCACATCAGTTCCGAGAAAAATTCCAAGGTCTTCATTTACCTGGATTTAACTCAACTAAGGTGAGCCCGTTGTTCATGCAACTCCCCAGTGCCCTCCGGCTCACCTGATTGGATCTGTCCGATTTTGGAGACGCATGTGTCAGACGGGGCCGTGGCTTTCTCGCTGGGAAGGAACGGAATCGGCGGAAAATGTCGCCACAACGCTTTCGCTTGCTTCGCAGGTCTGCGATGTATCAGTGGCTAGAGTCCAAGGCCTTCACGCCAATGTCGAACATTACAAGAACTCTCCGGTATGCGCTCTCCCAGCACAAGAGTGAGCCTGCCCATCCAACTGAGCTGTTTACAATCTCCCCATGAGGACGCGACTCCTGTTTGTCAGATATCGACCGATCATATTGGGGTGTGACCCACGCAAGCCGGATGAGATGGGTGAGGTTCTACCATTCCCTCAGCCTGATGTAACGCCTCAAGCTATCAAACTTCGTGGCTCCCGAGCGAGGGCAGCACATCGTATGGCGATAGCTCACCAGCAGCAACAGCAACAACAGTAGATGGTCTCTTCCGCACGCATGCGCATGTGGTGCCATCCCGTCGCTTCATGAGGTGCTATGAGAGGTCTAGGGCCTGGTGTACATAATACCTCAACCGCACCCTGCTTACGTTGATATGCAGCTCGTTTCTGTGCGGTGCTTGCTCTGTCACATTTGATTTCGGGTTCTGGCTTTCTTCTGCTATCAGTATAGTGGATCTTGGCAACCTTACACCTTTCTTGCGCTCTTTCAATTCGGGCACGTCTGTGAGGAACGAGGTTCATCGCCAATCTTAACTAGTTTACTCAATCCTCATGACAGATCTGTTCCCGTTCGCAGATTACAAGATGCGCCATTCATGTAACGGGTTCGAGCGGAGCGAAGCGGGAGATTCTTGGTCATCGACCCTTGCTCATGTGGGATGGCCATTTGCATACGATTCCGCTCTCAAGTGACTCTTTCGTCCATCCTTGGCCGTCGTTGATGGCCCTTGGATACGGGATCTTCTAGTTTCTGGAAACGCTGCGCCACTCCCTTCATTGTCTGGTACGGGCAGTGTACTAGTTCGATTATTCTGCGGATGCGTTTTTGTACGTAATTTTGATCAGGCCCTCCCGAGAGAATCTCTCTTGGGCATCTTCGCCTACGCAGCGTGCAAATGCCGAGTCTGTCAACGATCGTTATCACCTCTAAAGCCGAAGTTGAAAGTGCCCACGAAACGTCTAGACTTCGAGTGAGTAATCGATCCTCGAAGTTCGCGGATCCTCGGATCGTCTTAACTCTAGCAATGCTTGTTCGGGCGCCTGAGTCCGGTGTTCATGAAATTATTTTGTGGAATGCTATGTATAGAATGGCACATCCTATTAGAACGAGTAGAGCTCACTAGCTGCAGTCGGCGAATGTTTCGTTTTGGATACTCAGGTACTGTAGTAAGGAGTGTTACGAATTTATCTGACTCTAGTTCGCGTGGTGTACCGCGTATTTAAGTCTTCCATTGAGACCGCCTTGAAATGTTAGGCGACTCTCTGGTAGCTTTGTCCGCACTATTATTTGTCACCGCTGTGCTTGCCTATCATCATATGTGCTGTGATGTCGGAGTTGACCGCCCGAAATGTGAGGCGACTCTCTGGCTCCATTCCCGTAGCAATCTGTATAGCTTAAAGTATCGCATATAAGACGCGAGGTGCGGGAATGGTGAGCGTCATTGTGTTTTGTTCGTAACCGGGGCAAAAGCTATGGAGAACTTCCAAATGGCGATGTAGTCCATGTAGCCATACTCGACATCGGCAGGATTCGAACCTGCGCGGGCTGAGCCCATTGGATTTCAAGTCCAACTCCTTAACCACTCGGACACGATGTCTGTGCAACAACGGTGCATTTTCGCACGATGGTCTCTATTAGCAGTAGCTGACGCGGAGCGAGTCTCTTTCAAAATGCCTACTGCCAGCTTAGATGAGGATCTTCGAGAGATTGCGGAGTCCGGCCAGGTTATCTTTATCTTGAATTGTTGAACTAGGCTCGTGAAGACGCTTCCGATCAGGTTGAGCTGGCGAAGAAACTCCAACGTAAACGCGACAAGCGGGCTGAGATATCCGACAGGCTCCTTGATCCGCGAACGAGGCAAATTGGCGCCAGCGTAAGCACTCTCTTAGCCTCTTGCTTGAGGGCAAAAGCAAAAGATTCTCGTCTCTGCGGCATATTGCACAATTCGAGGCCAATCGTCGCAAGGCTCAGTGTTTGGAGAATTATTGAGCTGTTCCCCACAGTCCGGCTGCTTGTTCGGGTAACAGCTGCTAAGGTCGTGAGCTACCCCGAAATGTTCCGGATGAGCGATGCCGTACCGGGGAATTGCCGTCGAGAGAGGAAGACTGATTCGTCGGATGATGGTGTCGTGGGGTCCCTTGACGTATACATACAGGAACTGATTCATTTCAACTGGGCCTCCAATTAGTGGGAATTGCACGTCTATAGCATTAAGAAGACCACTCTCAGGTCACTAAGTGGGAGAAGCAGCTTGCTGAGAAAGAGGAATTCCGCCAATCGCAAATCCATGCTGCCAGAGAAGACAGAGCCGTCTTGGAGGAATTAGACAGGATAACGCAGCAGTGGGCTTCCTCGCAATCGATTCACTCTTCTGCACGACTTTTCTCCTATCATACAGGATTGAGAGGGAACACCGGGAGGCCACGCGCGAGCGAGAGAAATTAGCGCGCTATCACTCGCTCAACAACCTCAGCAAGACGGCTCGACGAGAGTATTTCTTGAGCGATCCCAAGAGGTAAGTTCACACTCGCACTGGTCCTCTAGGATGGTCGTTGTGTCCTCAGAGACTTGTCGATCGATATGGAGCATCTTGGACCGAGTGCTGCACAGGTGGATGTTTGGGGTCCGCTGGTCTGCTGGGATACATGAGTATCGCAGGTATTCGCAGGGGAATTCGTTGAAGACAAAAAGGCGACGCAGAGCGAAATCGTGGTGAGGAGCATGGGCAGCCTGCGTTAGAATCCCAACGATGAACGGGCACTGCAATACGTTATCTCCTAGCCTTCTCACGAGCCTCGTCATGTTCGTATACCCTGTCAGTCGCGGACTGTCACTTCGAAAACCTCTTACATGGGAATCCTATGTGGATGCGCGCGAAACGTTAACGCAGTGAGCTCATCATCTAACAACGTAGGAGTATCTGATGCCATAGCGCCTTTTTGAGGAGTCATCAAGAAATCTGTCTCAAGGGTCATCTGGACTCCTTCGAGGGGATAGACGCTGGTATTTTCTCGCCTACTCCCACTTCAATTTCTTGTGAATACTCCCGAATAACCCTGTGGAAGTTCATGCGCTTGAGTTGGTTTAATTGAGTAACCTCCGGCTACCAGTTTATACTTTTCTGAACTACAAATTGAAAGGCTCTCTTTAATTTCAGCGTGGGTTGAAGGAACAAGAACTGGAGAAAGAAGTGCTGCTCCAACGTAACACAGCCAGCAACTCTCTGGACGAATTCTCACTCGTAGGGGAAGCTGCGCTTGAGCGAGCGTTTGCTGAGCTTTCGGACTTGGACGTCAAGACTAGGATTGAGCTGGAGAATAGAGAGGAAGATTCAATAAGGGCTGGGCGGCGAGCTCTTGACGAATTCAACTGGTAGAATTATGCTCTACTCCTCTCTCTCGTAATACGAGATGATGCCTCAGCGAGATGCAACAGAAACGGAAGGAGAAGGAAAGAAGGGAACGGGAAGATGCGGAGACAAGGGCGAGGCGAGACGTCGATTTCCATCTCTATCAAAGGTATCTATAGACCGATCAAGAGGCGATTGTATCGGTCGGGCGCAGCGGACTGCTTAGTGAGAGCATTGGAACGAGTTCTGACTTCAAAGGCATTCCCCTCGACGAGAAGCAGATGGTCGTGGACTGGCAGGCTCGGCAGGTAAACGGACGTTTTCGAGCTTCTTCTCTCGGGCTATTGGAGTACTCCTGGCACCGTCACGGCCTGTCCATGTCCGTTAAACTCTGATAATCGCCTCCGGTCGCTGTCTGAGTTCGATTGCCAATTTCCTCTCCAGGTTGACGAGAAGAGAGAGAGGATTGCTGATGAAAACGATAGGAGAGCGCGGGATGCAGCAGAGGCCGAAGCTCAGCGCCTCGAGGCCGTCAAAGTGAGTCGCGATATCAGCTTTCAACGCTTGTTAAAGATGACACTACTTGAGTCAACCGATTTAGTCCGAACGGTGAGGGAAGATCATCTTGGAGCACCCTGTCGACGCGGTGAATCCGCCGAACGTGAGCGGTGCAGCGTGCAGGTTCATGATGAGCAAGAATTACAACGTCGGAGAGCTGCCCAAGCGCTCGTGGAAGAAAACAGGAGGCTTGCCGAGGCCCAGAATAAGGAGAGGATTCGCACAGAAGAAGTTGTAAGTCGACAGTTGCTCAGTGGGCCCCTCCGCTGACCATTTACACCCTCAGTACTCCTCATCAATCAAGGAGACCTTCTTCGATCAGTTTGCCAAGTCGGCATGCCATTGATCTGCTGTTGTTCTTATGATGCACTTGAGTCGCAAGTGGGGAGGGTTGATCCATGGGTCTCCAGATCAGTAATTCGCCTGGTAAATGACCCACGGGTGATATCACCAAGTTCACCCGATGAGACAGAGACCACTGGACCTCTCACCACAGGTCTCTCAATGTAGGCAGAGACCCTAGTGGGAGGGACCTGTGATGGTCATGGTGGAATTTTCTAACCTATACGCTGCTCTACAGCAACTCAACCATCACACTATCACGCTGTGACACAGCAGCCACGTGGTCAGCTTTAACACAATAAGATCCTCGATGATCATGAACATCATAACGAACATCATAGAATTGTTCACCAGCTCTCAAGTGTCCCATGTTTGCGAGCTAGCGTCAACGCTCCGGACATCTTGTCCTCAATGAATCTCCCGATCCACTCCCTTCCCTTGACGTACCCGTCATGAGGATCAGATTCTATTTTTTCAATCAGCGCCAAACATGCAGAGATCGTCATTCCGGATTCAAACTGATGTTTAATTTTACCCATCAGATGAACGAAGGGAAGCACTTCAGAGAATACTCTTCTAATATTCTTAGCCGGCCCTTCGGCATCTCCCTTCAACCTAGCGACGAAGTCAGTGTACTCGATTCCCGTTACACCATTCTCTTTCATTTTGACACGAGCGGTCGATGCGTGAGATAGCGTAGACGAGCACGGAAACCGTGCTAGAGGCTGATATTCGATAGTACCAGAAATAGATCGATCTCGTCAGTGGATTGAAGCCCAACTGCTCAATCGCATTCGCATTATTGAGTCTGAAGAGCTGCAATACGCTGTTTGAACACTTGACGCCGCAGGTCGAATTGCTAGTTGTCACCTGCGGCAGAGTGGACAAAAGGGGATGTTAGGACTCCCACATTCCGCCTCAGGGAACTCAACTTCGACGATAGACCGTTGTCACTCGGCACCGTAGTGTATGATTAGAAATTATGTTGACCAGCTCGGACACTCGCTCGGTCAGCTGAGACACTTGAGCTTCCAGGTAGTCGAGCCTGTCTTCCACAGACCCCTCCGCCTAGAAAGGCACCACTACAGATTGCCGCCCATTTCGTCGTACCGCTCGCGATTACGGGCAATCGGTAGCGTGGCTTGGAGGCAGTCAGCAAGGCCTTCATCGCAGTCAAAGCCAGCACTAAGAGCAGGTAGGAAATCATCACAGCGTCACGGTCATTGAAGATGAAGGGCTGATCTAGATGAATGAGGCGATGCATCATGCGTGTGAGGTGCATAGTATATCCGCGATTCTGCTGAGGGCAAGGCCTTGCCACCCGAACTCTCCACCCACAGCCCCCCACGGAGAAGGATCTCTCATCCAAGCTCTGTAACTCTCATGAAACACCATCAAGAACCTTGGGAGGACCCTGGTGATCAGAGAAGCCACAGCGCTCAACGATACACCGTACTATCACTCCACATCGAGATCTCCATCCTCGGAGCGGATTCGGGAGTACCTCGGGCTCGGGTATTCTGGCTACCCACAAACAAACCCGGTTCACTTAATAGAATATCGGCCCATGCCCAACGGAGATTGAGGCTTGCCAGGAAGCGAGATACTAGTCGGACGTTGTCACGTTCGACCTCAACGGTACCAACGTCAAAGAATTAACTGGACTCTATGATGGAACGTTACTCACTGGCTCGGATCTCGCCGCGAGATTCTCGCGGGATCGGCGACAACAGCTAAGGCGTGGTGGTAATTTCGTATGGTGTGGCTCATCTATGAGGGGCCCTGCGTTTCGACCCTGAAGTCTGCCTGTAGCTGGCACTGGTATCAAGGGGGCAATCACAAATCTGTGACTCGCTGATCTGTGGCGTGCGATGTTCCTCTTGAAACTTCGCTCCGCGCCCATTTTGTGGCATGTATGTCATTATTGTCTTGTCCTGTGTGTCGGCGAAGTTTAGCCTATCGGGCACCATCACTAGCTATGCAGCTTAAGATACCGCTAGTGTAACTTAACGGTAGCCAGGTGAATGGCACTCATCATTTGGTTTTGTATAAAATTTTAATTTCACTTCAGGTTGATTCATTTTATTCTTGTCTTCATAATGTCGATGTCAATGTTTCGTCCCATGGCATTCACTGCCATGCGATCCTTCGCTACTGCCGCTGCTTCTGTTGCCCCTCGGAAGTTCCTCGTAGCTGTCGGTGCCACTGATATGAAGGGCAGCATTGAGGCTGCGAAGAAGGCTGTGTCCCTTGCCAATTCAGGTAGGCTCATTCGCGATTGGTGCTCATTCGTGAAGGCGCTTGTCAGGTGATAATGTCGAGTGTGTTCACATCCCTCGGCCGTTCCCCGAACAACTTCTCTCCAGTATGAGCGATCCTGGAGCTATCAGTGCCGAAGGACAGCAACTCTTCTCGCCCGAGTGAGTTGTTCGTACCATCTCTTCTGTTGAGGTGCACTCTTTCTTTTCTCAGGGCCCTCAAGAACATCACCGAGAACGCTAGCGAAGGCATTATGCAATCTATCAAGGACGCTGTCGACAAGGAAGCTCAGGACAAGGGCGTCAGTACCAAGTACACCGTGAGGCCTCCGAGCAACAATGTTAAGGTACGTTACACGTAGGATAGAATCTCGAGTTGGGCATGGGCGTATTCGTTGTGAGGATTATCGTTCGAACGCAAAGTGATGCTGTGTCTGTTTCTGGGTTTTGGTATAGATGGATTCGGTTGGGATAGCTTGCAATGCAACCGAAATGTATCTTTCTCAGGTTGAGCTCGTTCAGTATGTTCGTGATTCGTTGTCAAACTACGTCGTAGTTGGCCCCAGTGGCGACTACACTGGCAGAATGGGACAATGGCTTGCTAGGTAAAGTTTCAGCTGACTCTCTGCCCATGTGTATGACTTCTTATTGCCTTTAGGTCTGTACGTGGCGCCAGTGTCGTTGTTGTTCGCGATAGTTGCACTCGGGCTCCCGAATGGTAAATAGAGTTAAAACCGAGCTAGCGGAGCGACGCTGTTGAGGCCGGCTAGGAGAGTCGATCGAAAGTTTTGATTCTCAGTGATCAACCGTTTTTCATCGTATTGGTTGGATTGATTCGGCTGTAGGAAGAGGGCGTCGTTCCGTTATTTGGGTTCAAGCTATTTCGTCACTGTTCAATTTTAATCTGTTATCTGGTAATGCTTCGTGCTTTGTGTTAAGTGCCATTCTCCGAACCGACTGGTTTGATGTCAATTGCTGTCGTTCTACGTAGAGAGACTTACCGTTGCGTCTCTTTGTAACAGGCTATTCCTTGACTGGTACTTGATGCTGTTCCAAGTTCTACCCTAGCTATTAAAAGTGGTGTTGCTCGACGTCGATGCTGCTGTCTTCTGTCGCGTCTTTTCTGAGCGGCTTTAGTGTTCAGTTTCGCGAGATGATGTGTTGGTTTTCACCTCATTCGTCGCACAATCATATTCGCTCAAGGCGGGGGGTTGTTCAATCGTGGTATTGACGCAGGATGCGTGGGCGGTTGGGATCCAGCACCACAGGAACCCTCGTTCTTATGGTACGAAGTTTAGCTGGAGAAAGAGGAGAACATGCGGCTTATATTTTCTGCTAAACCTCGAGACCTGCAGGGATTGGTGGATCATTCGAGTTACGTTGTGCAGTCTAGGTCTTCTCGGTGACGCAGTTAATCACTCGGTCTAATGTCGTTCGGCGGTTTCGGTGGTTTCGGCGGCTTCGGTGGTGATACTCCATCCACGGCGATGGCTGGCACTCCAGGATTTGGTTCTCAGTCCGGTGGAAGAATGAGCGGTGGACGGGTAGGTGCTCCGCGTTGCAAGACCAGTTAGGGATCCGCTCATTTGGCGATCTCTGTTTATCATCATCGTCGTCCAGTTGATGCCTGGTTGTGAGATCGGTATGGCGGGTCGTATTGGCCCGTGCCGAGGTGACAAGATCTGCTTCTTTTCAGATGTCTTTTGGTGGCGGCATGGACACTGGGACTGGTATTGGATGCTGAATGTTCAGGATTCCCACCAGCTTTCTTCAGGCGACAAGAAACCAGCACGTCGGCCTCTAGTGCCGGTGAACGTGAGAGTATTCCAAGATGCCGTGAAGCAACACTCAGGTGAGATATCCTAGCACCAGCGTTGAGGAACTGCGTTCCGACGTATAGATTTGTCCATGGTCGGCAGCAGTGCATGCAGGGTTTGTGATGGTCAGGTGGCGATGACATCGAAGTCCTGGGAGCTGCCGCGAGGGCGGTCGAGATTATCGGTAGACTGTTTGAGGTTGGGGCTTGCGATTTCATTGGGAAGAAGTCGATGCCGCCGCTTCGATGTCTGACGTTGACCTCGACAGTGGATCGGAGCGTGCGCTTTATTCTAATGTGTGGATGTCTTCTTCGCGTTAATGCTAATCATCCGACACCTTGGTACCCTGTACCGTGTGTCTGCAGGAAATGCGAGAGAGATTGAACACGATGGTCTGGCCATCCACTGGACCTTAGACGACTTCACGGGCAGTGTCAGATGCAAGATGTATCTTGGTAGGAAGATTGTCAGCTTCCCTCCGCCTTTTTGGAACTTCCTTTTGTTTTAGAGGAGTCGGATACGGTCGGTCGAGGAAAAGTAGATGAGATCCTTAAAAAGGGAAAGTGAGAACTCTCCGCTGTCAGTGAAGCTCACACGTGTTAGCTTGCAGGTTCCACGTCCATGGACAGCCCTACGTTCGTGTTATCGGGGCCGTTCGTGGTGGGAGCAGTCCGTATATATCGGCTCAGAGAGTCCTACCTGTCGATAACTTGAACGAGATCCCTTGTAAGGCGATTCGTATGCCGAAGCGAACCACCCACACATGTCCAGCGAATGTGCTAACAGGTCATATCGCAGCTATAGCCCATGCGTATATCGTCAACAGCGGAGACGTAGCTTCTGTATCGGCCGATGGCAAAAGGCTCTCATTTGGAGGCGCGTCCCAAGTGGCAGCTGAAGTTGCTAGCACGTAGGTATCATTTGCAGCTTTGCGCCTGCTTTTTCCTCAACAACAGCTCGACAATGAGCGACTGTGAATGTGCGAAGCATAGATATACGTGTCTGACTGTAGCAATCCTTCGTCATCGATGCCCTCACCGGCCAGCGAAAATCAGCCCGGGTCTGCCAATACCGATGCCCAGAAGCGCGACCAGCTTTTGGAATTCATCAAGGTTGGATCAGAGTCTACTGACTTCGGATACTCGGTAATAAGGTCGTGCTTCTTCATGGAATGCATGTGATGTGTTGAAGACGTATCGTAGTCCATTTTCTCGTCAATATGGCGTAAATCGGAGCCAGTCGTGCGAGATTGGTGGTCTCTAGCGGGAATGTTGCTCCACCTCTGAACCACATTGTTGCGGGCGCAGGTTGCGGAGATGGCGACCAAGTTCCAGGGGGTCCTAGGAACAGCGGAGATTCGGTAAAGGTTTTCCTGTGACCTTGCTCACGAGTCCCCTTGTTCTCAGCAAACTGCTTGGAGAGCTCAGCGATGACGGCCTCGTCTACGATGCTGGTAAGTAGCTAGCTGAAATCGTCTTGAGAGTACTTGTCAGGTGACGAAGATCATTACAAGTGCGTCTGAAGGCCGTTTCTTGTTGATCGAATTTGCATGTTCTACTGGAATTGATGTTGTGTTATCGAGTCCATGCCACGGAGCATACGGCTGAGAATTGGCCATATGAAACACCCTACAGACACGAATGGTTTGATCGTTCACTGGCCGATAGCGACGGGAATGAATCATGGGCGTCGGTCGTGAGAAAGGTAGGGAGCCCTTACTAAGGGCAACCTACGTAAGACACTTTGAACACAGAGTTGTCGCTCTTTTGTAATAACGTTCAATCACTGACAATACTGAGTCAGCACTACCGACGATTATATAATCTCAGCGCGGTAATTCAGACCCCTCGGTGTTTCTCAAGTGGAACAAGACACTTCTTTCGCAAGAATTGGCATCCTGTTCGAAGCTGATTTCATTTTCATAGTGTAAGGTGACACCTGACACAACATTTGCATTAAGCGTAGAAAACTGCTAAATGAAATTCGCTTCGCTCCGTCGTCGGTGGTTGTGCTCCACGCTCGTGACGACTCTTGTGTAGCTAGTAGGTATCTAGCCTTCCTGACGCTGCACGACAGCATGGAGGCCCTAACTTTGTTGTTAGCCTTAGGTTGTTTTCTGGAACGGGGTTGAGAGCATCCGCACTTGAGGTGCTTTTGAGGTTTAGACTGGAACTCATGATAGAAGTGATTCGCGAATGTGGAAGCTTCTTGAGACTAATTTGCGACGAAATGAGTACATCCTATTCCTGCGGTGAATTGAAGTCTCTCAGTGGTGAAGCTGTTGCTCGTCGAGTCCGTTAACTGCGTCCCTCGGTTATCTGAGTCCTCTCAGATTTGTTCGTTTTCCTTATAAATATATTGGAAAATGGCCAAGACTGTTGAGACCCCTGATCCTAGGGCTCAGACTCCCGCCGAGGCTCCCGTCGTTGCCGAAGTCCCCAAGAAGGAAGACAACACCTGCGGAAGCTGCTGCTCTCTGGGTAGCTGTTCCGTCCTGTCCTGGGAGAATCCGTTGCCGTCTGGTACGTGGTTGCCGCCTGAAGTTGTATTTTTGATTGTGGTTCTTGTGAAGGTATGTTGTATACCTTGCTGAACGTTGGCATCCTGATTTCGAGCTCTGAGGACCCTGCTGGTTGGGCCGTCGCTTTCGTCATGTGGATTGTCATCCCTGCCGGCCTTCTCTTCAAGTTTAATGTGGTTCCTGTACCAACCTGCTGTCCTCTCAAGGCAGTGGCCGACATGGACCCTAAGAAGTAGCTTTCCTCGCTCCCTCGTCAGCCGTCATTTCTGCACTCTTCGTAGGACCGCTGCTGGCATCCACGCTCGAATGACATCTCTCATGGGCGAGATTTCCGACATCTTCCGATGGGAGCACCCTATGAAGTCCGCGCAGGTAGGGTATCGCTGGAGCCTTCAGTTGTCTGACAACTTATTTTTCAGGTCTTCGCCCTCTATATGATGGCCCTCAAAATGGCTCATCATCTCGGTTTCCGTTTCTTGGCCTTTGTCGCCGTCCAGATTCTCTTCCTAGCGGTTCCCATCAGAAAGGCCATCGCCAGAAGGTCTGCTAAAGGTTGCGCCATCAAGAGTTTCTATCATGACACCGTCGAGCCGAAGATGGCCTGCGCTAAGTCCAAGGCTCAACAGTGCCTTTCCAAACTTCCTAAGACGTCCGTCGCCGAGCTCAAATCATGGGAAAATCCTCAGATGTCCGGTGTTGCCCTTGTCCTTGCCAACATCGCCATCATCTCGGTATCGGCTGCTCTTTGTATGGCCGGCCATCTTGTTGCCAAGCTCATTGCCGTCGCGTTCGTCGCCTCTTTTGCTGCCAAGTCATTCGGCGTAGAAATCCCGAAGTGTTCTTGCGCCGCTAAGTGTGACGGCAAGGACTGTGAAGCCAAGTTAACCAAGGCAGTTACTTGCTTCCAAACGGTCATGGGTCATGTGCGAGAGATTGTTTTCTGGGAGGTGCCCGCTAAGAACGTTAACGCGATTCTCTTGCTCTATGTGCTTTCCTTTGCCCTCTCTCTCTTCGGCATCACTGGTCTCGTCTTGCTTTCGCTCAACTGTTATGCTCTTTTCCCTCTGGCTAAGAAGCAACCAGCTTACAAAGAGAAGGTCGAGCCGGCATTCGCTAAGGTTTCGGAGTCTCTCAAGAAGGTTGAAGCTAAGGTCGCCAGCATGATCGAGCGCGTTCCCAAGCCCAAGGCCGAGTAAGGAACACTCTGGAATTGGGCGGGCAACCGCTGCAATACCATTGCTGGTATCACCAGCTGAGAATCTATTTATCCTGTATTACGAAGCTATTCACTTCTGAGCCGTGTTTAGTGTTTAGTTCAATGGGACACACTCAAGAAGCGGCGGCTGTTAATTGGACATGGGTCTCCCCTTTCCTGGCGATCAACATTGAGCTCAGTCTTGCCTCCTCTCTAATATCTGCGATATGGATGGTGGGTGCGGATGAACGCGGCAGCCATGCAACAGCCGGGTTCGTCTTCTGATGGGGGAGCAGCATTCCCTTAAAGGGCCACTAAGATCAGGCGAACGAATTTCCTTCGTCATGGGCCCAATAGGAACCTCATGAGCTGTCATGAACCTTTTTTGCGAGTCTAACAGACGAGGTTGCAAGCTGGGTCACACAAACGAATGTCGAAACAGTGCTTTTTCTTGTAGGATGGGAGAGTGAGTTGAGAATTTGTAGGGAGCTATACGCCCTAGGACCACGTAATGGCGAATCGGCATTGTCGATGGTGGCTCAGAGTCCTTAGAGGATTTCTTGATGCATACCCGACTCTGTGTTTCATTCATGGTTTTTGGCTTCGGAAAAGTGCACTCGTAAGACCGGACGGGGGGCCTCTTGGATCGTCTCCTCTCGAAGGTTGTCGCTGGCAAGTGGTTGAGGCTTTTCTTGCTGCCGCCCCCAGAACTCTCCAACAAGCCGGGTCTCCCGGGCTGATTTCTATCACCCGATAATCTCTTGTCGCTGATCTCACTCGCGACCGATCGCTCAAAAAATTTTCGATCGAGCAAACAGATTAGATGCTACTCACGGATTAGAGTCAACGACGGCCTAATCACGGTGACTGTTGCTGTCAGACGATCGCAGAAATGGACGGAGCGAGCGCGGCGATTGAGTATTCTCGCACTTCGTAGCGAGCGCAATCCTGTTGCGAAGGCACAATTTCCGACGGTCACTACGCCCAGGATTACAGCTCAATCATCAGCCGGCGTCCATTGCAATTGGATTGGACCGTACGGCTTGTTTCAACCACTGCTATGCTTTCTTGTCAAGATTAGGGCAACCACGGCCAATATATCCACGAGGGGGCAGCTCTCCACAAAGTCCGATGGTGACAAAGTATGGAATAGAGTATTTCTGTCTGCTTGCAGCAGACGTGCAGTGGAATAGGGTTTCTACGTCCCTGAGTGTATGGCTGTTAATCGAGTCCGGGTCTGGTGCTCCTTTTTCGTGGAAACGTTCGGGCCGCGCCGACTATCCAATGAGCTTCGCGTAAGAGTCCGCCACACCTTCCACGAGTAAACCGAAGTTACAGGTATCTTTTGCCACATATACTGATAATGCCTCTATACTAATCCTGACTGATATTTCTTTGAGCTCAAGGATGACGGACGAGTTTACATTGCACATGACGAGAGGCATCGACGAATGAAGAGCATTGTTATGCGATCCACCAGAACATTCGGGAGCGAGCTTAGGTTCCTCGAGTGTGTGTGGTGTGTGAGCTTATAATCCAACGCCTGTCCCGCCTTGGTCCGACTCCTGCCAATGTGCCCAGTTTGAGGCTCTCTGGCTCGAGAGCTAGGACTTCACAGACGTTATAGGAGTTGTAGCGGCAATGCTTTTGGAGCACTGAAGAGCATCGCCACGAGCCACCTCCCGACGAGCTTTCGCTTTCAGATTCGAATGTGCGCGGTGTTTTGTTCTACAAGGTGTTTCGTTCTCTGTCGGGATTTTCCCACGCTGGATAGTATCATCCACAGTGGAAATCTAACTCAACGAACTCAGTTCAGAGAACTTGTTGGAGGAGATACTTGTCGGAAGGCGCATGCTTCAAGTCGACCTTCCCGGGTTTAGCGTACTTCGTGAAAAACTTACTCTTGGATATACAAGTTCTATAATGGGATCGGGATTCCACTATATGGACAGCTTCCATGACGATTTTCAAGGCCATTCTGGGCTCAGAAACCGGAATGACTAACCGCCTCAGTCGCCCCTGCGCCGCGCGCTTCTACTCGAGATCTTTGCGCACCATGTAGCTAGTAGAGCTAAGCTGTCTCCTGCCGACAATGTCACGCTGTCCCCATGAAGACTGATCATCGCGAGTCCATCACACAACTGTGACGAATTTCGCACAGTGCCTCCAACCAAACCGCTGCATTCATCGGGAGTCTGCTGGAACCAATGAGACGAACAGTGAGAGACGAGAGGCATTTTCCACTCGTTCAACGCTGGGAGGATTGCAGGGTAGGAAGATCCTCCGACTACCTGACAAAGGCCGCTTAACTGACAAAGGCCGCTTAACTGAATCACACCTTCCTGTGAAGTACGGATGGATACCCCCGAGGCGTTAATTTGAGCGCCTAATGATAGTATTGTTGAGAGAATCATCAGTTCAGCAATAAAGGAGCGACATCGAGTAGATCCTAGCTGGTTTAGCTTAGCCGCGACAAGGGTGCTTTTCCACGATCGCTGCCGCCCGGTTCAAACAAATGGTAAAACGAGGAAGCTAATTGCAATGGACGTGTAACGTATTCGGACAATTCATTGAGAAGAGTACTAGCTAACCTAGCCAGCGCCAATTGATAAAAGACTACACATTAAGTCAGTTAGTCTCCGAAGCGTGGCTATGCTGTACGCGTGCCAACGTAAGAGTAGCTACCACGTCACGCTCCGGAAAGCTAGTAGCTCCGAGCTTCTCCTGCGCTCTCCCGTACCGAACCGGCACAGGGAGTCTTATCTTGATTGAGCATTGAATAATTCGTTTAGAGCCCTGTTCATTGTTTGTGGTTTTCGAATGCCCTCCTCCTGTACTAAACGCAAGCAACAGGGAAAAGGAGCGTCATCGGGCGCCTTCCCTCGAATACGAGATTCGACGGGGTCCTTCCTGCTACCGCCTCCCGAGCTCTCTCTGAAGCCAGGTCTTTTGGAGCCTCCCCCTTCGTCGCCCGACGTTCTCTTGTCTCTGATTCCCCTATCGACAGAGCGCTCAAACAGCCGTCAGCCTAGCCAATGGGTTAAAGACCGTCTATTCAAGACCAAGGTGACCATTAGACTACCACGAGAGTGTCTACGATAGTCTTTCGTCGTCAGGTATGCCGCTATTTTATCAAAGGTCGGTGCAAATACGGTGAGAAATGCACTTACGCTCATTCGGCTGACGAAGTGCAGGCGAGACCGGATCTGCACAAAACCAGGACTTGCTACAAGATTAATTGCACCAACAAGTCTTGTCCCTTCGCCCATTCTATTTATGAGCTGCGGGATCCAATCGTGGGATCCGAACTTATCCCTCATCAAGCATCTCTCCATGGTCAGGGTAACGGTAACCCCCATTCGATGACTTTCGACCAGACCATGCCGGGTGAGCTTATAACTGCTGCCGCAGCCGAGGAATCGAGCACGAGTCAAGCGACCTTCGGACTCGCTTCTATATTGGCCCCAACAACATTATTCTGGTGCGAATCTCAAGACGCTCCATTTGCAACTTAAAGTTCAATCTTGAGCGAGGCTTGATTCGGCTAGTGTGCTTCCGCTTTGTGCCATTTGACTGACTATTCGAGTGTCTTTCGACATTTTGGAGCGACGAGAAAGGCTTGGCCGCATAAGACAGCTGCCTCAATACGAGTCGCCTTCCTTCTATCCGAATTTCAAATCAGCTGGGCTTTTTTCACTCGATTAGTGGCACTTGAGCGCAGCATGTACCGCCACCTCGAATGCGGTTTGCATATCTGTACTGGTTGCAGTGTCATTTAATCCCGCTGGATCAAGAGTCACCCGGTTGCTCATTCGCTAATGTTTCCCGTCCGTCAGACTGTACTGTATTATTTGATTTATTTTGATTGCCAAACAAGCTAGAAGAGAGGCGAGGCGGCTCCCGAGTTTATCATATAATCGCCGATCAGATCTGTTTCGGTCATACTTTTTACTTATCTCCCTGCTCACTCACGGGAGATCGTGCGACCACAATTGTCTGCTGTGGATGTGGAGACGCTTGACTCAAGCGGTTTGAGGCGCTCTCCGTGTCTCATTTGGCGGAGAAGTTTGATAGACGTGTTTGGTTCATCCAGTCTGTCATTGGTGGCGTATCCTACTAGGGAAGGTAAAGAACGTAGCGTTACGAGCGCTCTGCATATTGCGGAATCCGAGAGCTCCGCAGCGGCCTGCACTCACGGTTGAGGCCTGGTGCCGTTCACACATGCTGTACGTAGCGAATGGAGAGAAAATGCGACGAAACAGATGGTAGTTATTCTTTATCACACATCAGTTCACGGGCAGGGTATCTCTAGTACTCCCGTAGAGACTCTGCTCGTGATCTCTGGGTGAGCGAACCATTTGCATATGTCAGGGTTACGACAGGCGGAAACGTTTATCTTGTTCGAATGGCCTACCAATAAAATGAGACGTAACCGGTGTTAACTTATGGTGTCTGGTTGTGCTGGTTGCGCAAGTATCACATATCTTTCTTAGTGGGGTATTATCGCGAATTGTTAGTGGGGTATCCACGGCGCATGGAGGTTCCGGAAAGTCCCAGAGAACTCGCCGTGAAATTTAAACGAGCCAAGCGACGAAGTAGGCTCAACACGGAGTAGGAGAAGAAACAGGTCGAAGTAGCAGACTCAGCTTTGTAGACTCTACGAGGCTGAGTTGTACAGGGCGCCATTCAACTGCAGCTGATGATTCGATCACCCGACTGCATTGGCTTTCCGCGGTGTATCACCATTGATACATAAAATCTCATCCGTTCTTTAGCCAGTAGCAGAGGAGCACCATCCTCCGCGGTGTTCATAACGACGATTCATCGCTATGAACAACATCGAATGCTAATCACTGCTGAACATTCGCCGGCCGAGGACGTCATAGTCTCTGAGCTGCCGAGCGTTGCGGAGTAAACCAAACCCCTCTACTCCCGTCCGCCCCGCTAAACATCGGTACTTGAGCGGTACACGGTTATCCTTTCACCAGGTCTATCTGGAGTCTGCTCCTTAATTATTGGGGCCCCATACCGGAATGCTGCTAAGAAAGATCAAGGATGCGCGCTACGAGATGGAAGTTTCGGGATTCGAGAAGGAGCAACCGTTACACAACCGCTGTGGAACGAGTTGTAACAACTTTTCGTGAGCGAACTCTGCGAAATGACTTGGCTTTTACACAGGGCTTGATGGCGAGAAGCATGTCGATGAGGCATGTCGCAGCCTGTTGTGTTGCGAGCTAACTCGGTTCGTGCCACTCGGAGCCAACTTGAGCGAACGGACCTTCAGGTCCTGGAGTGGATCTTGCATCTTCCTCTACGAATCGATGCTCTTATACGATCGGGGGAGCAACCTCCGAAGCAATCCGTCTTCTGAGCCTTGCAGTCTGCGATTTTCATGCTTCTCGGTGTGCGGAACTCGCTTGCTCACATCATTCCTACTGCCCGAATTCCAGATTCGCGTGTTCGTGATTGCAGTTCAAGCTTCTTCGGTTATTGCCACAGTGATGATGATTTGCCTCAGTCGATGATCGAGTGAGAGTGCATACAGACGAATTGAGCGCCATGCTGTCATGAAACATCCTCTCCCCAGTTCCAACTTTTGGAGGCGACTTTAAGAGTTCGCCAGCAGAGTCTGCTTAGCAAACTGGGCGCCTTGATGTTATTGCGCGCCATCTAGCTAGTAGAGCTATGTTGTCTACTGTCCACGAGGTCACGCTGTCTCCATGAAAACTGGTAGCCGCGAGTTCACCACATATCTCTATAACAAAGCGAACACGATGTTCCCACACCACTGAATGCACTAGGAGCGTGCTGGAACTAGCTGAATGAACGGTTCCAAATGAGAAGCGTTTTACCCCTGCTCTCCGTAGAGAGGGCTGAAGAGTAGAAAAAATCTCCGACCTACCGACAAAGGCCGCCCAAGGGTGTCATACCCTCCAGACAAGTGATGATGGATACAAGCGGAGTCTTTATCAGAGCGCACTATGACAGTACCAATCACGAAACCATCAGTTCAACTCTATGCGAGCGCTGCCGGTTCGAACCTAGCTAATTTAGCTTAGCTGAGGCGGATGGCGCTCGCGTGCCATTATCGTCGCCCGACTCAAACAAACGGCAGTGAAAACAAGGTAATTGTGATAGAAGCGGAGCTGACTGGCACGTCGAAAAGTTTCTAGCTACCATTGCTAGCTTCTATAGCTAGGGAGGCTTGTCGTACGGACAGCTCGGTCTGGCGCAACAATTTTGCGCCGCAAAAGCGTACCATGCGTGCTCTTACGAGCGCGGCGGCCACGTCACGCTCCGAAGTGCTTGGGTATCAAACTGATACAGGACGTTCTTTTGTAGGGCATACGGAAGATGTATATCGTGACTTAGTGTAAACGAGCTCAGGAGCTCTAAGGAAAGGTGGAGGTCTACCTTAGCATGCGTGATTTCATATTCGGCAGCTTCAGATTTTTAGGGTCCGTTGGTGGAAGCGGGTACCCCAGTGGAGCTGCTGATTCCAACTTCCGATGGGCTGAGAGCAGTTCGTTCGCGGGTCGAACAGAGCCCACGCGGGCAACCTTCCTCGTCATGAGCCACACGAAGCAATAATACTTCTGACTCTATATCAACAGCCACGTTGAAGGCTGGGCAGTGCAAACAAGCTCTGAAACGGACTCACTTGTCGCGAAGAAGAGTAGGTAGGGATCCACATAGCGCCAATGATAACGTCGATGCTGACGATTGTGCCGGTAATCTTCTCCCTCTGTTCGGTTCATCTCGTATCGTTTTTAATGCCGCTCTCCCATCCAAGCTTCAAGAAGCGGGGAAAGGGAGCACCTTCGAACGTTTCCTACCGAGAGTCGTCTGAGTTCTCCCTGCTACCGCCCGCAGATCTCTCCCTCAAGCCTGGCCTCCTGGACCCTCCTGATGTGTCACCTGATGTTCTCTTGGCCCCGCATGCTCTCCCGACGGACTGCTCAAGTATCCAACAATCGAGCGAATGGATTAGGGACCTTTTGTTCAAAACGAAGGTGATTATAACACACCCGGGGGAAGCTTTCCGTGCTTCTCTGTTTTCAGGCGTGTCGCTACTTCATAGAAGGCCGCTGCAAGTATGGCGATAAGTGTACTTACGCCCATTCGACTGACGAACTACAGGCGAGACCGGATCTGCGCAAGACTAGGATATGTTACAAGTTGGATTGCACAGACGATTCTTGCCCCTTCGCGCATTCTATTTATGAACTCCGAGATCCACCCATCAGCTTGGAACTTGCCCCTTGTCGAGCTCATCCTCGAGGACGGCCAAATGGCACCGACTGCCTTGTGTCTCACGATAAGGCAGGGGCAGATCACCTACAAACTCCTTCCCTTACCGAGGACTCGGGCATGAGCCGAGCGCCTCCCGAAGCTGCCCCTACGTTGGCCCCGCCGACATCATTTGGACGTGAGCCACGGCGAGAATCACTTGCGCCGTGAACTTCGATACAGAAGAGCTTCAACCTGAAGCCTTTAAAGGTTTATTTAAGTGATGGGCTACGATATCTCTGGTTCTAAATCGCTATTCGATGTATTTTCGACTTTTAGAAGCGGCGGTGCAAAGCTTCGCCTCTTGAGCCAACTGCCAAACTGAGTCACCGTCCTCATTTGCATTTTCTGAACTGGGCAGGCCTGACTCTACTCATGGCGTCCGAGCCAAATGGCTCTCCTGCTGCAAATGCGGTTTGCACGACTGCACTGGTAGTAATGTGTCGCTCACTACCGCTAGCTGAAGAGCTGCGCATCCTCTGATGTTCCGCTCCCATCAGTGTATCTTATAGTATTTGAATATTTGTCGCCCAGTTCACCAAGATTCGTAGCGTGATTGGAGTTCGCCTTACTATGTTAAAGTTCGTAGTGTGCGACTCTAGTTGTATACGGTGGATGCGATTATGGTTGGAACGCCCGTGGGCGCCCTCTCTCGTTGAGCAACATGACACGAGTTTCGTTTTCCAGTCCGTGAGCAATAACATGAGGCGCCACAAGAAGCACGGAACGTCGCATTCATGGTTCAACAGAATGCCGATTTGGACTTCGGCCAAGTAGGTGTAAGCGCCACAACCACACAACACTTCGGGAGCTCGGATGGCTCATTCGGGACGATACTCAGCCAGAAGTGATCCACTCGACCAATGTCGCTAATCGGGCAGCCCAATTTTGGACAAATGGTACTGCTGCGCTAGTTGCATAACCGCTATAAGCTGCAAAGCGACTTCGAGTTTATAAACATCTCGTACTTGCTACTGGTAGCCGCCGTCAAGTTGAGGCTCGAACCGACGACGCCTGCCATCAGCTAGGTTCAAGCTTCGAGTCTAGCTCATTCCGCTAAGCTGAGGCCGACGGCGCTCACCTGGGAGAGTTGCCACGCCAAGGCAGACGGTAGTAAGGATGAAGCGATTGTGATCTTCTACACGGAGTTCAAGGCATGCCTCAAACATTGGAGCTACACGGTAAGAGACCATAACTACGAAGAACGGCCATTCAAGGTTAGACAGTACGCGCCACCACGGAAGCGTGCGCACGCGTGCCGAGCCTAGCGTCACGGTCGCGTCACGCCTCGAGGAACTGCTCCTGCGTTTCGTTCCACCGAGCAGAGTAATTTAGCTAGCCGCAGCATCACGAATAAGTGTCCGTGACCGAACGGGTGGACTGTGGATCCCGTAACTACCCGAAACACCATGTTTGTGCGGACTTCAAGCCGAGATCGTCTTGCTTATACGCTACGTACGGAGCGAGCGTAGCTAGATTCTCTCGATCGAGTTCAGAGATTCGTTCAAAATCTTGTGCTTGATTATGAATGTTTTCCTTCAGCTAGAGTCGGGTTTGCTCATTGCCCGGGAAGCCCGTACGCCTGTCGACGGTTGGTTTTGAGTTTCAGCAACCATCGCTGCACCTACGTCATAAAGCGTCACCGCAAAACTCTCGCGTTTAAGCGGCCAGCTAGGCTCCGTTCATGAGCTGGAATTGTCTCCACATATGAACGTGTACACAGTCCTGCATATAAAGCACTCAGTCTTCCTTTTTATTCTTCTTCCAGAATGCGGAGCTCACGCAGGAGATCCAAGCAACGGAGAAATGAGAAGTCTGCTAGCGCCCGCTCCCAAGCCGGGAGCTATTCAGAGCTCTTCCTACTGCCGCCGGTAGAGCTCTCCGACAAGCCAAGCCTTCTGGACCCTCCGGACCTATCACCCGATGTTCTCTTGTATCCGATCTATCCATCGACCGCGGGCTCAATTTCGCAGCCGAGCCAATGGATTAGAGACCGTCTATTCAAGACCAAGGTTATAATTAAAGGATCAGGGGAAATTCCACGATGCTTCTCTACCTTCAGGTGTGCCGTTACTTCATCAAAGGCCGGTGCAAATACGGTGATGCATGCACTTACGCTCATTGGAGTAACGAGCTACAGCCGAGGCCGGATCTGCATAAGACCAGAATTTGTAACAAGATGGATTGCACAGACGAGACTTGCCCCTTCGCCCATTCCATTTATGAACTTCGAGATCCGCCCATGAGCTCGGAACTTGCTCCATGTCGAGCGTTTCTCCAAGGACGGTGTGATGACAGCGCTTGTCCGCTGGCCCACAACAAGACGATGATCGATGAGATCGAGCTTACTAATGTTTTTCGAGATACGAGCAAAACAAGAGCTCTATCCGGAGTCGCTCCTGTGCTAGCTTTAACGGCATCTCCCAAGGGGGATCTCCAACAACATCCAGCCTCAGCTTAACGTTCAGGCCCGAGGCTTGGTGGTGATGTGATGAGATTGCACACCAGGTGCCTCCATTCTTTATGCGGTGACGATGGTCTCGCCGCCTGTCAACTTACATCAACGCTTAATGGTTACTATTGAGTTTAGAGTACAATGGGAGGTGTCTAGACACATTGTGGACGACACAGGAAAAATACAGTAAATTAGTGGGACTCGGACTCTCGAGAACACCGGAGTGAACTTCAATGTGGTGGAAATTCAGAGCCAGAGAGTGAACGATTCGAAGAGACCTTCTGTCTGTTCTAGCCCGTGTGTGTAAGGAAACGAGCACGGTGGGCAGTAGAGAGGGTCCGATCGGATTTGCCATCGATGATGCCACCCTTGGGAAAGTCTATACGGTTTATATCGAGTGTAACGGTTCTCCTCCGAGTTGGAAATCTGCCGATAGGTCGCTAGTGACGATTCAGAGCCTTACTTAGGCCCGTTAGGAATGGATCTGGTGCTCTGTCGAACGGTAAGAATGATAGCCTTACAGAACTTCGACCGAGTTCTCCGATGAACTGCGGTCAAGCGATAGAGAGGTTGGGGGGAAGCCTCACTATCGTGGTAGGGTTGGCATGGACAGACTCACAATAGTGACCACTTGCACTCGAAGTTGTGCCATTTTCTGACACGCCCGAGGCCTTCCCGTTGACTCGTAGCAGGAGCACTATGGTCATGACATGAACGAGATATTATTGATGATGTACACACATAATGCTCAAGCAATGCGGCTCATGTTGAGTTTACCCAGTAGACCAGCAGATCATTATCGTTGCTCTCAGTGAATATTCATGCATTGGAGTCAGTAGGAGGCTGTAATTCCCGTTCTACTCAGAGATGACCTCCTGGAAAGAGTTTTAAATAACACGATTCGAAGAGAGCCCCTGGAAGGAAGCCTTTCGACAACCATCTGACGAGCTCAGGGCATCGATCTGTACCTGATCTGGAAACCTCTATGAGATGACCACATCACTGATGTGACATAGGCGAGAGTCTACCCAAACCGGTACCGGCGTTGGACTATGAACCCGCGCACACTTTGTGTGACACACAGCTTCAAGTTCTCTCTGCCTTCACTGTGGCTCAATATCGCGCTTCGCGCGAATTGAGAAGCTCAAGGGACTGCGCTTCGCACACAGTTCATGGTATCCACACGACGAACCTCCCTCGAACGACTAGCAGGCTGTTCGTGACAGCGAAGGATCGCTCTCCTATCTAACCGCTCAATGATGAGAGCCCAGCTGCTATCAAACGCGCGTCAAGGCTTGACAACGCCCGATGTTTCGAGCTAGTTAGGGAGAGCACCGGGCTCCTTTCAGGAGCTATGTGCCATCTTTATGCTGGCCGAGAGAGCGGGGTCTTACGATACGGTATCGTATCGTCGATACCTCGCATATCCTCTGCTATCGCTAGCAGCGTTTCGACGATTCTAAAGCAGCTCGTTCGGCTCCAGCCACGGCCCCCTCTGACTCGCCGTGAAAGCAAGCCTGACCAACCACCTCGTGGCCCCGCATCCTTCCATCGTCACTATTCACTGGATAGCCAGAGTGACATAAATATGACATCTTTTAACCATGTCCCCCAGCCGAAGAAATCGGTGCATCGGAGTGGCCAGGCAGGAAGCATCATCGCTCGCCCCTCATCAACTGGAACGCGCGAAATATCCTTCGCGCAAGGTGACCATACTTCCGAGGACTGTGCCATCGTGCTCTCAAGCGGCGGATCACTCCCCCTTGGTAATTGACTTCGCCACTGAACTCGCCGATTACTTAGCTGCCACCATACTTCTTCAGCATCCGGAGTGTACAGAACGGATGCCTCCTGCTCCTGCGTCAACTTCACAGTAACAATCCCCGGTGAATTATGCTCGGAATGCGCATGGTTGTTCATCATAGTTCTTCAAACACTCGATGGACCTATGCGAAATGAGCTCTCGACCAGTCATTGCGAAATGAGCAGATGCGTGTATATAGTGTTTGGCTTAGGAATGCAGGGCGTCATGAACCCCACGACAGATCAACGTATGTGTGAGCGATGCTCCAGTGCTCTGCTTGTCGCTGTTTACGTTTATTGGAGCCACCTGAAACTCTCAAGAGCCTTCAAATCCGAGAGGTAATGGCTCGAGAGTCACTGCGACTCCTATTAACCCGTATTCTACCAGACCGAAGAAGTGAGATACTTACGTGCGCGCCAATCGCGCACCGCTCGTTAGGCACTGTCAGTCATATTGGATGTTGTATGCTCCTGCTGTCGTTTCTATTATCCCTTGGTCCGCTACTATGGCCAGCCTCTCCGCTCCGTCACTAATGCTGACCCTGAGCTTCATAATGGAAAACGAGCCCCGTTCGTCGGCATATGGGCAGGTAAATCAACCGTAGAATGAGAGTATTTTTTCCAGCTACGTTACCTTCCTGTCGTAGATGGAGGTGTCCGATACGAGCTGCAGAATCATGAATGTCATGATGTTCATACACATGTCCAAGTTGTACGACGGTTGTTACGTTGCCCTGGGCTCCAACAAGCCTAAGAGAATACAAACTCATTACTGGTGATCTCCCGCTACACCGTCCGATTGAATGTTCAAACAATTCCGATTCAACGTAACCCATTCCATCCTCAGGAGCTTCAACAATGGCAGTCTGCTCATAAGGTTTGAAGACTACGAGCGGCATCTTGCTGGAGAAATCGAGGCGGCGCAAGAGAGGAGAGTGCCGGAGAGAATCCTCACAGTACATCCTCACGTTCGTTTTATCCCCATCATGAAGAGAGCATTTGAGCGGCCTATGAATGACGCCGCTTGCCAGAACCTGCTTTCTATAATTCAAAGATCGCCACCCGAGGGTTATCCGCAAGATATCTGGTGGGTTACGCGTTTCCTCGTCGACAAGGCGGAAGAAGCAATGGAACTTGCTGAACGTTATGGGACTGTCAGAAAATTTACGGAGCTCGCCTTGTACCGTGACTATGGTATATTGCTTTTGATGTCAACTCTCATTTTTGTGTTGAATATGATGAACGGGGTACGGTGTCTTAGACGCTGCCAGCGTCACGCTGGCCATCAGATGTATCACAGATTGTACCAAACATGCACTCCACCCCCACCACCAACCCGAGCACGTCGTGGCTTGAGCTACATAGACCATCATCGCCTTCTAGCGATTGAGAGGACACAAAGCGTTGAAGAGATATCGTCGCGGGATGATCGATAGACGGAGAATCCACCACAGCGCATGAACCATAGACCGAACCATCGCTACCAATTTTTCGCCTTCCGAGATCCACTATCGTGGTCATTGACGATAGAACCGTCGGTTTTCCAGCACTTTATGTGCTCGTCGTATCGCCACTGGTGCTGGCTCTCCCACACGTACTGGTGAGGAGGCTCAGTCCCTCACCACACTAGGCAACCATGAATTTCAAGAGCACAGCAGCATTCTCTCATCACAAATAAATTATTATCTTACCACAGCTGACCTTCCGCGAGGATTCTCACAAATCTTTCGGTGCAGGTAGTTTCATGTGCATATCGCGATTCTTTCGGTGGATTTCATGTCACTGTGGACTCGACTTCGCCGAGAAAGATAGAAGCTCATTACTGGTGATGACAAACATCTGTTACTCGAGCGGCCGTCGATTCACCCTCCTTCACGCAGCACTTAAACGACGAACCCTGTGTCATCGTCATCGATGCGTTGACCATCGAAGATTCCAGTGAAGCTAGAACTAGCTCATCAATCCTTTCCTGGACTTCGCCACCATGCTAATGACTCGAGTGCGCGCACAACTCCTCGCATTGCATCCTCGAGCGACTTTGCGAGGAGTTCAGAAACCCAGTTGCTCAACCGGACCAGCTAGAAAAAATGAGAACTCCCATCCTCTGAATTATTTATCCATAAATTCTCGGAATTTGGTGGAGCGGGGGAAAGATTGCATCATTTCGGCATTTCGCTCCAATCACAGTACACGCAGGGCGGCATAACCTCGCAAAAGGGCTCGATGCCTGGTGGCATCGATCTGATGGCATCGAGCTAGGAGGCTCCAGGAGGAGTCCGCCCATCGAATTGATGCACGGATGGCCTTAGGCGAACCCTACGCGCAAGCAAAACAGAGGATGAGAAGAACAAAACGCGGAGCATGGTACCAAGTGGAAAGATATCTATGGGAAATTCAGTTTCAACCTACAGAAGGGTCGTCTTCACGCTTGGCCCATTCACCAGGGCACAACGCTGCAGCAAGCATAACTTTGTTGATGGCTGAGTGCTCAACTTCGCCGCAACCAACGGACATCTCCACTGGAATCAATCGCTCGATGAAATCACTGCACGCGTCAACGATGCTCGGAACGCCGCTGATTCGGGCACCCAGGAGGGCACCGTACAAGCGGAATGGCAGCGACTTCGCATAGCGGCGGTCAATCGCATACGGGGCCATCTCTACCAGCGCTGCTCGCTCTCGCTCAGCCATAGGCCCTCGCAGGAACTGGTTCGTCCACCAGGTCAACCCATAGCCTAGGGGGTCACCTGAGGGTGGCGCACGCGAAGATCTTGGGAACAATGAGCTACGTTGCCTATCCGACTTACTCGACACATGCTGATCCGCCACTTGCAAGTAAGCTCGGAAGGGTCCTGTCAAGTCCGCTATTTCTTTATCGACCTGTCCTGGACGAAGACCGTCCAGAACGTTGTAGATGATGTACGCAGTCTCAGCGTCATGATTTGGATGGGCCTCCTCAAGACCAGCGATCGGCTTCATGTCGGCATTCAGCTTCCAACGTACACCCTGGCCAGGGACGCAGAAATACGGATGAACGTTCGTAACAAGTCTGAGAGCATCATCAAGAGCTTCTGCCGACCTTGTCGCTTGGTGGTAGCGGATAAGTGCAAATAGCCACTTGTCGACGTAGTGCCAGTACATTCCGTCGAACTTCATGCCAGCATCACTGCTCGCGCGTGCGTGCAACTTGCCAATTCTCAGGCCTTTATAGTAGCCAGGACGATCAGGGTCGGTAAGCATGGGGAGCTCAATGCTCCGGGGAGTCCCTAAAGTCTCATGAACAGTCTTGATGAGTTTCCCCGCTGCGCCAAGGAATTCGCTCGATCTTCCGGGAAAGCCTTTCGACAGGCTAATGAAGTTGAGAACGCCGAATGCATCAGTCCAAAGATACCTGAGAAATCGCCAGAGCATTCCTAGCGGGAGTAACGAGTTGGCGCATTGTCATAAGAGCACCCTCAGGACAGCGGTCAAGTACTACCTCCTCTGGTGACCATCATGCCCTCCCGGACCGGCCTCGTCAGGTGGCAAGGGTTTTGGAAAGGACTCAGTCTTCCAGTCACCGTAAACGTCTACCATGAGAGCTTCCGCTACTGCCGAATATCTTGAACACACAGTTGAAGAGCTGCTAGCCATTACATATGTCGAAATCAACTTGGAGGCTCAGAGAAGGGCTCCGTGCAGGAGCGTCCGATCGCGCCAAACGAGGTCAGTGAGAATCGCCCTAACATAATATTCAGCGTTTGTCCAAAATTTATCGTTCACTAGCCACTCGTCCCCGCATATTCATCGCGGACCTCGTCGTTCAGCCCCATAGAGAAGCACCACTTCCACAGTCTCAGCATACTAGTGACAGCTGTGGAATGCTCTACTATTCCAATTCTTGGCAAAATCACCTACCGGTCTCAGACATCGTTGATTCAATACCGAACCGTCCGAAAAGTCTATTCGCTACCCTTGAATTCTTTCGAAGAACGTTCCCTGACCCAGTTTGTCCCTGTCGAAACCTTCATTTTCATCTGTCACACGCCCACGCCAATCCACTTAGATGCAACAGGCTCACCAAAGTGACGTCGCGTACGGGAGACTTACGCTTATGCTTGACCATAACGCGGCGACATGCATGAAAGGAGAAATGTGCAAGGTGTTTCAGTTGGTGAGAATAACCCAGAGTAAAATGGCTGCAAGAATAAGGAAGAATCGCGAAGCAGCCTGCGCCGAGTCCTCAGCCCCCACTCGTCCCATGTCCATACGACTGCCTAACAAAGTTCTTTTCGTCAGATAAAACCCCGGAGCGCGTACCTTGCTCATGCCTGCTGTTGTAGCCCGCATATACAAAAGGAAAGAACGGGAATCCGGTTCCAAAATGGAAATGAAATTGTGGTCCCTCAGTTTCTGAAAAGAAACGCAACATGAAACACTCCGCTCCGCTGAGGGCCGACCATTGCATGACCTTCTGAGTCGCCTCCCCAGCCGAACCAGTTTCTGCGTTGTTGCACAGGTGGTCTCTCTCCCTTCGGCCGAGCCCGCGGTTTCTTCCGAGGGTCTACAGGGTGCTCCTCGCTGCCTCCACGTCCATACAAGGGAATTACGTTCTCCCTGAACGAAAGGGAAACCCTTTCGCAGATACTGTTCGCAACGGCATTGTCAGACCCGTCTTGAAACCATGGAAGATAGCCAAGGAAAGAATGCTCTATCGGTTGACTGAGCTTAAGGGACGAACAAGAAGTCGATACGCTTTGCCACCGTCCCGGAGACACCCCACGAGGTGCTGGCAGCGCACCGAATGAGGAGCAATGGCATCAACTCTATCAATTTGATGCAATCCCAACGGGAGAAAGGTCGGGTAACTCTCTCTATCGCGCGCTGGGACCCTTCCTGCACTCACGAGGCTCGAGATTTGCAAGCTTGCTAGGCCGTAATGTGTTTGACATTCTTTTCCTTGTAGCGAAGCTCAGTTATACTCGAGTCGTCGAGTTCAGCCGAGGTTTGTATCGCACATCCCGCCCTTTATAGTAACTACCTTGTCACTCCGGCTTTGCACACGGGGCATTCTCCAGAACGGTCAAGCCATTGGTCGAGACACGACCAGCAAAACTGCAGAGGAAGCAGACCAATAAATCAGGTCCAGACGAGAATCCGGCATTCTGCTCGATTTATAATGAAGTCTCTCCGATATTCCGTTCTTGTGGAGAGATGACGCGAGCTCGAATACATATCGGAAATGCCTCGAAGCGGGGTGGCAATGGAATACATGCGTGGAATCTAGAATACAGAATATTCACTCAATCCAGGTGTAATTTGAGATTCACGAGAAGAAGAACAGCGGAAAGAACGCCAGAATGTTTCCTTCAAGACATCACAGAATTTCGCTTTATACACTCACCAGATGGCCGCATCTTGTGACAACAGGATCGGTGGCTTGGTCAAAACATATGTTACACTCGAAGTTAGACGAACCGTTGCGGGAACCGCTGCTTTCGGTCTTCTTGTCAGGGTCTGGTGGAGGTGATGAACTCGATGATGATGATGACGATGACATAAAAAAGACTGTATCGATGATGAGCATGATTTCCTCTGCTGTGGCATTTTCATCTTTTTCGCTGCTTGTACTTTCCTTATGAGCAGGTAAGAACGCCGATATCATCTTACTGGTAATCACTGCTCGCTTCAATAGCGAGCGTCCCCCAGCACAATCAAGACCGCGTAGGATCACCTGAGTCACATCACCGCCATGAACACTTATCAACTCAACAATACCATCTTTACTATGATCACAGGATAGCTTGGAGTGTCAGTAAGAGGTCGCAATGGACTCGACAAAGTGTACACGGAGTACCTTCTGGACCCCTGCTCAGATCAGCATTAAAGCCACCGACTAAGCACGCGATGAAGCTCATAAAAAATACAAAAGAGTATCAGGTGAAGTCGTACAGTACTAACTTGTTGGTATCTTTTGAGCATATGAAATGCATGGATGTAACCGTCACCCTAGACCTCGTAGCAATCTGGTCCATACTGGGTGGCAGCGTCGGCAGCATCGGTTGCAACATCCATCGCATTGCTGAATAATCCACCATTGGACGTGAAATCTGGCCACTCGCTATCGAGGTGGCGGAACATGAAGTCGACCATTGAACCGAAGATACTCAAGAATATCTTCTCACCGAGACCTGAGATCGAACAAACAATATCGGATGCTTCTCAATCATACACAGGGGAAGCATGCTAAGCACCGTTGATCGAGAAGGAGATCTTCGAATACGAATTCACACCACACATGGATACGGTATCGCCTCATATGTTGGCCACTATGCTATGCCAGGAAACTGCCTGGGGTGTTGTACGGACGAGAAGACACCAACTATTCCGACCTCGAAATCGCCAGGCACATTCATTCCGAAGTATGTGCAGCTATCATTGCTCACAATAGTGACTTCGAAAGACGCGTCCCAGATCTCAAGAGCAACCCGGTGAAATCAAAGGTCCAGATCAACCCCCATCGTGCTGGTGTATTTCACTCTGAATACGAAGTTCTCCTCACATGCGTATCTAACTATGGTCAAGAGATCTACATTTTCAGTTCAATATTCAATCACTAGGAACCCGCGAGCATTGCATAGAATAGCAGCTTAGCCCGTGCTAAGCCACTGGTCCAGTGGCAAGAAGTAAAGCACTTTCTTCACTTCACAGTTAATGAGAGAAGGACGCTCTCCGCAGTTGAGCCTCCACTACCTGGTTTGGTCTGCTCCACAACGATCGTTTCATGCGGTGTATCGGGATGCCCATGCAACAAATTCATGAAGTGATGAACTGGATGGTGTTCGTCGAGTGAGCTCGATGACGACCGTACAGTAGCCTTGCCCACTGGACGGCCCACCTCGTCAACGACGGGGAAGGCGTCGGTCTGATCATTCGATTAAGATTCAAAGCTGTGGTAGCTGTGGCCTTCGAACTTCCTAGATTCCTCGAAGCGATAACCAAGATCCAACCTTCAAGCATCGTATAGAAAAGACCACCCCTTTTTACCTGAGTGTTGCTCGACTCTGCTGAGCCATCGCCCGCATCACCAGGAGCCGCGAAGAGTGGTGACCACTGCTGCGGACCGCTACTCTCGGTACGGGTTGATTCGACCTAACGCGGGATAGCGTACGATCTTCCGATGATGCTCTGAGCGCCCGACGCTGTCACCTGTTCCATCGGTCCGCCCGGCCGCGTCTGCCTGAACAAGCGACGAATCTTCTCGCATCGCGTCTCACCTGAGATAGGAATAAAATCTATTCAATAGATCTGTTCAATCTATTCAATAGATGCCTCTAAGCTTCCTGCATATCTTAACCAAACACCATAATCTTATGACAAAGTCAGTCTAACGTCTACTTCTAGGCTTCTCCGCAGAAAGTACTCTCTCTTCTTGATTTAATACAGCCCGTTGGAACGCATAGCCGAAAACTTACGAAGGGATGCGCCATTAACGGTCAACTGTTTAACCCAAGAGTCTCGAACCTCCGTTTCGACAGATCTACAGTTCAACAAAGCCCTGAATGTCTAGTCTTTGGAACTAAATATCCCTTGTCGGAAACTTACTCTTTGCGTGGAACGCAAGTAACGGCTTGAGCACGATTTGTCATTTCATTCCGCCTAATGCGTGACGCAAGAACCAATATCAAAGTCCGCGGTAATTTATTCACGCGAAGTAAATACGGAGCTCGTAATCAATCGCTACATGTGAGATGCCCGGTATCAACCAGAGATTCTCAGCAGTGGACTCGGGAAGGACTCTACTCATGAGCCCCCAGAACAGCAAAGATTAGACCACGGCCGCCGCATACATGAAATATAAATTGGAATTTCTCGATGTGGTTTTCATTATCATGTCAATAAGGCGAATATCGCACAGAGCGCATTCTCCCCTTATTACCCGTGCTAGGGTCCGTTCTGCATCGCTCTTCAGTGACGGTTTTCGTGGCTCCTTTGAATGCAGTGCCCTGAGCATCTGAGGCACCGCTGTCGGGATCGGTAGTATTAGTGGCAGTAGTAGTATCGTCATCGGATCCCCAGGTAGTTGACCATGAATTTGACGATGATGAACTCCACATTATAAGCAAACAAAACGGGTAGGTGGTGAACTGTGATGAACGTCATGAAGTAGAGCTTCAATGGACTGAACTCATTCTATACGAAAGTTTCTCATTACTCACCCCATTAAGCATATCTTAACGGGTTTCATCCACTAACTCAAAACACCAAAGGTCGAACCGAAGCAGCATCCGAGTGGAAGCATCAACCATATACATGGATGAGATGTAGCAGTACTTTCGCGTTTGTGTGAGCCGCGAACACGGGGTGTTCGAGCTGAATCTTCAGCCGGACCGACAGCTTATAAGATTATAAGTGCTGCAAAGTGTGAAGTGCCAACTGCTGTATTACCGTTGCAATTAACCTATACACTATTCGAAAACTAGCCATCTTCGAGCACTGCAATATTGTACAAGCTCGTCCACAGTATGGTACTCATGATAAAGCGACAGAAAACATTTAAACAGCAATGAACCCTTATCTAGAGCTTCGGCACCGAGGGTAGTCGCTGCTCCTAGTAATACAGGGCCCGAGCGGGCGCACACCTTCTCATCCTCTAGCAAAAGGATACATTTTACTTCGATGAGTCTACAGTAGTATGTCGTGGTAAAGGGTCGAAAACCCGGGGTCCTTTCGATATCACCAAGTTTGCAGCCTTCTAGCTCGGTTTCAAGCACTTACGTCAAAGCTTGAGCGCAGAAAAATGTATCGCGCGCACTCAACAGCAATTCTTTGGTTCCCGAAAAATTTTTGGAGTGCCTGGTACAAAACGGTGTAAAAGTGCCGCTGCAGGGATTCGAACCGGATACTCTTGTTGACAGCTCCGTGAGAGTAAAACTTTTACAAGGTTTCGACTAACACAAGCGAAGAGAACCTCACATCCGTATAATCTCACACCATCAGTCGCGAGGGTCGCCCTTCTATTCAGCCGCAAACTCTTGCATGAAGTTTTGCCTCAACAAATCCTATCACTGATTCGAACTCACAACCCCGAGCTTGTCAGCCAGTACATCACACGACCAGGCCAAAATAGATGTCCGACAGCAACCGTATGATCACGATGACTGTCTCGCACGGATCTGTGGTCATCCTAAAACAGATCGAGCATCACCCCCACGTCAAGTTGAACCTGTATTGAATAATAGACAGCGTTCAACAGTTGCTGTTGCCTAAAGGCGCTCGTCCCGCAAGACGAAAGTGCAGGGGTGGGACGAATGGGTGGGACACACTTGTTGTTTCTTCAGAAAAATGATTCATATAGGAAATTACGCGCCATTGGGGCCACCATAAAGAACTCAATACACCCATCCGCTGAGGTGGATTAGTAGAAATACAAAATCCAACCGCATACAAACTCCCGTATCACCGAAATTACTAATTGAACTCAACATGCAATCGTATCGTTTTAGCCGCGAAACCAAATCACGACACTACCGGCAGCTGCTGCGAGTGGCAATCAACACCATCGGTTGCTTACTCCTCATCATCATCACCACCAGCGTTGGCGGCGTTGCGCCTCTTTACGCGGCCAGGGCGTCCGCCACCGAAGGGCGAGGTGAGGGCGAAGTCGATGTGCTTCTCAGAGTCGAGACGGACCATGAAGGAAGGAACATCGCAGATCTGCTTGCCGACCCTAACAATACACACGAGTGAATGAACTCAAACGAAGCGACCTCGGACTACCTGATGTGCCTCTGCTTGATAAGGACACGAGCGTGATGGACGCTCTTGGCGAGACCGAGCTTGAACACCTTAGTCTGGAGACGCCTCTCGAGCATCTTGTTGACGGTCAAGGCAAGGACGTAATCGAGCTTACGCTCATCCTCACCGAGAAGGCCCAAGCGAACCAAACGGCGAAGCAAAGCCTCACCCTGGAAAACGCGGGTCTCGTCATTCTCCTCGAGGGTCAACAAATGCCTGAAATAGGAGAGTTCTCCAATCAATTACCGAGGGCGCGATCCAAGTTGAGCTATTTTGTATCTTTCACGACCGACTTCCCGGATACTACCTAGCGGCGGCACGGATCTTAGAAAGAGTGTACTGCACACGCCAGAGCTCACGCTTGTTCTTCAAGCCGTACTCGCCGACGATCTGAAGCTCAGAGTCGATACGAGCCTTCTCGAAGGGGCGACGAGGAGTCTTGGCAGTCTTTGAGTCTGAGAAATCGGAGATACTCCCAACCTGGACCTTCGCAAATCCCGAAGATACGCTCGAGGTACGAAAATACACATCCATGCAACAATCATCAGCTCCATCCCTTATTACAGTTTCGGTAGGATTTGATTCCCATGGCTGCTGCGGCGTGAAGTCGGCCTTTCCGAGGTTTCGAGCCGGCTATCGATCGGCCGATCGACGCAAATTTCGTGTTCGCGCGCGCCAGAGTGATCGATATTCACGTGATACGGTGAAGCATCTTCCTGGTTAGCGGAGAGGTTGGACGGAAGCTATCAGCGCGAATGAGGCACTACCGTGTTGGCGTGGAGGCTGTGACACACAGAAGGCGGAAGGCGCAAAAAACAAGGTTATCGCCACCTTAGTCGTGGCTTCAGTCATCTTTTTTGTGTTTTACTTTACTTACAACCATGAGCGACGAGTTCCGCAACGCCCAAAGCGAGCTGAACGCCAAAGTCGAGAAGATGACTGATCTCATCCAAACCCGCCTTCTTAAGGTTGGTCGTAAAGTAGCCGCACAAACCGTTAAATGTAATACGACAATACTCCAGCCGATTTCACATGCTCAAGCATTCAGGTTTCGACACTAACGGTGACGACTACAAGGCCGTCGAACGATGTCAACAAGACGCCGCTCAGCCTGCGATGAAGTAACCTCTATGGATGATATTATTGTCGTCATTGCGATGATCAGGTTGCAACAGGAACTTCAACACGACTCTCAGGCTGTCAGCAACATGATACAGTCATGTGTCAACGCCTGCATGCCAGCTAGCGGCAGCAATTCTGAGGTGAATTGCGGGTCTCAATCGTGTTCGTCTCGCGCCGAATTACGTATCAATACATGAGGATCTGCCATTTCACGATGACCTTTCGGCCTTGAAGGCTGTACACCTAGCGTGCGGAAGCGGAGAGTGGGCGTTCTTCCGGATTTCCGCCAGTTGCAGGATGTGGAAGTGTTCTCTGCAAAGTTCTGGTTGCATGTCTCATTCTAGTTAGAGCTTTTTCCCCAATCTCGCATGGTCGCGCGCTGAGTCTGATGGGTCTCTCATTTGTTTTGAATAGTTCGCAATGTCATTTCTTCCTTCGTACGAGCGGCCCATTCTAGCGGTGATGTCCTGCGTACGGTTTGCCTCCTCTCTTCAGTTGATGTCTAACCCAGACACACGTAAGGCTATTGAAGCAGAGTTCGACCGCTGTGCCGCGAAGTGCGTCCGCGATGCAATGCCGAAGTTTGATCAGCTCGAGAAGACTAGTCTAGCCAGCATCGATCGCGTGGCTAAGGAGTAAGAGGCATCGTTCCGCCTTATACCGAAGATTGTTTGGATGCTTTTAAGGTTATTGTTAGTCAATGGGCGCTAGTACGGCCATTTTTGGAGGCCCATCAGCCGTAGAAATCAGTTCTGAGCGGTAAAACTTCATCTACGATGAATTTAGTGCCGAGAACATCCATCGGTCGTTGTTTCGTCAGTGTCGATGCCCTGAGTACAAGTCCGTTATCCCCGCGTTTTTCTGTTAATCTTCGCAAAGAGCGAGCAGGCAGGTCGATGGTGCTCAGGCGTTGACGTGAAGGCACTATTCTGCACTGGGTTCGGCCGGATGTCAGACCCCACTGTCCTGTGCTGCATCGAGTGAGATATGATACAGTAACCAAGACTCTTCACATTAAAAGGTGAGGAATGTTAGCTCGCTGTTGTCAGCGGCCGAGGCCGAGTCTTGGTGAGTTTAACGTTGAGGACTTAGTGGAACAGACGCCCATCGTGTGCCATATTTCGGATCCGAGTCCCCACCGCAGCACAGGCGACATGGCGAATTTGACGCAGAAAGCTTCTTTTCCCGAGGTCCTCCAGTTGTGCTGAAGTACCTTCCACAGTGGCGTGCCCTGTGATCTCGGGTCAAGGTACCTCGTACGGCAAACAAGGAGCGAGGGAGGCAGATGTTCGGCGAAACGCTCATGGCGTCATCTCCGACGTCAGCTGACTGCCGTGTTGCTTTCATTGTTCGCGTCAGAGATCCCGAGAAACCTCCAGCCTGAAAGTTTCAGGGATATATATGGATTCTCAGGATGCGGTCTCGTGGTGTCTCTAATCCGTTCTGTCACTGCGAGTTCAGACGATTAGCAGTGTCGAGCACAGTGCAGCGACAAGTATGAGAATCACATCCCAATTCCCGTGAGTGGATTGATGAGGTTATGACCGGTCTTAGCAGACTATCTACAAGTTGAATCACAACGCTGAATGGCCACCATTCGATGTTAGTCCGGAACCGTGAAGTACTCCACCGGGAACTGTGTCAACCACGGGTTCGCCAAGCCAGGTCAGTCGAACCAGTTTCACGGAGGTACATACCTCTTCGCATGTTACCGGGTGTGACAGGGAGACCCGTAACGGGACGACTGCCGTCCTGCAGAGTCCCAGTAACCAAGAAATGTTGCGAGTAGGAGTTGCGTCAGGGGTGACGGAAGAGGGTCCTTGTCGAGCATACGAAACACGGTCTACGTTTGACCTTGAGGCTGGTTTCTCACTTCAGCGTGTTGAGGGTACGGCCATGATAGCCATGAGAGAGTCCACAAACTCTTGTGGTCTCCACTTCGCGGCTCGTGTCGTGATGATGGTACTGAACCTCTCTCGCGTAGCACGTGCCGGGCATGACTACTCGACATAGTGATATTCGTGACTATTCGACATGAGCGCCTGAGCCTGGGCATGACCTGGGATGATATAAGTCGACGGATGCCCTGCACCTGCCTCTGCACTGGCCCCTTGCGCGACTCACAGCACAAAGCCCTCTCCAGTGAACATCAACATCAAGATGAGCATGCCGAGGACACTCTAACGAACCTTCTTCGTATATTCTGGATGCTCGTGGGCTAGCTTCAGAACTTGTTTCGCTTTGTCAGCAAGGAATTTTCCGATCCAGTTCCTTACACCCCTGTATTCACCGGGAGGGGTGTCTTTGATCCTCTTGACCAATTTCCCGCATAGATTCTGCGCTTCGTATTCCCCCATACCCTTTCTGAGAGCTCCACTCGTGCCGTGCTTGATCACACCGAACAGATGGCCGAAAGGGTTGATTGGCGCTAAGACTTGCTGCATTTCCTCCAGCGGCCCTTCGAATTTTACAGGCACTTCTTCGCCGTTCTCAAATTCCAGTCCCATCATATTATTTCTTATCCTGAGAGTGATACAGAACTCGCCAAGAGTAGGTTGATGACCAATTTTTCACCAGGTGGTGACGGAATGATGCGGCAACTCTGCAGATTTCCACCAAACATAATATTCATCGAAGTGCACAACCATCTCACCGTTCAGATCATCAACTACGCAGCTTGGAGTGCTAACCGTTACCTAGAACGGGTTCATTCGCGTGTTGGCGATATCCCAGTAGGCTACCTCGTAGGTGAGGAGCGACAACCTCGACATTTGATCCTTCAGTGTGCGCACTTCCAAGGCTAAGGCAGACATTTCCGCGCTCAGTGTGTCGAACTTCGCCGCTTCCGGACTCTGCACCTGATAAGCATTGCTCATTGCTTATCAGGGATCGGCTGATGAGGCTACACCACGTTGTTTACCTCCGGCCTTGCAGCAGCCCGCAAGGAATTCGCCGTGGCCAGGACCGACACCAAGAAGATGATCCTGTGGGCGGAGGCGACCATGAGACAGAGACGGGGAAATGCGGAGGAAAGGATGTATGCATCACCTATTAATGAAGGCTCGAAATGTCTGAGAGCGCGACGGCTAGCGGCTCTCGCTCCAATGCTTGCGTTCGATAAGTGACGTAACGCGCGTGTACTTCAAGGGAGAGTCCTCCTGAGGTTGGACCCTTGAAGGAGTATGAATGAAGGAGACTTCGCTGCAGTTAAGTCGCATTCAGCTCTTGCTCGATTAGATCACTTTCTGTGGTCCTGCGTGATCCCCCTGCCCTCTTCGGTTTCCCAACTAACTTCCGTCACGGCTCCCCAAACCTTGGGGCCCAAGGGACTCGTCCGCCATTCAGCTACACGCATCAGGCGTAGGCTGCGCCGCATTGACACATAATTGTTCGCCTCCCGAGACGAGACGTCCGCCGCCTTCGAGATATGAACCGTCACCTCGCTCGCCCAGTTCAGGCTCACTGTTGTCCGTCGCCGCGCGGCGATATCCTCTCCGCCCGGTACTGGCACCTGGTAGGTGTCACCTACAGCATACTCAGTCCGGCTCCTCCCATGCAGCTTCATGCATTCTAGCCCGTAGAGCGTGCAGTTCATTCTCAGCGGACTTTTCAAATATGAACGAACGAGTCGTTCAGATGTTATTTCATACAATGGGTAGCACATCGTCATCCTCTCTTTTTCCTTTATCATCGCCGCGCGCATGTAGACTTGGTGTTCCGTGCCACACGATGATGCACTGGATAGCTCTCCGGTTCAATCTTGAAATGATCCAAAAATGTGTGCCGGCGTGAGCACAGACGGGGATTATAGTCGGCACCGCTTCCGCACACCGGACCACTCGAGTCACAGTACCCCTTCATATATTTATTAGACTATGAGCGACGATACTCCTGCTACTATCATAGCAGACTCATCGCGAGGCAGTGCCTTATTAAGCCCAGGACGCCCTTGCGTACCCTTCTCCATGATATATCGAAGGATGGGCCTGATACGCTCCGGTATCGGTCTAATCGCTCGCGAGTGGAACATCGACGGCGGTTGAAACTCACGCGTCACACCCCAACTGCAACAACACGACAACACAAATGTCTGAGCATGCTTTATTTTCTTCATCAGCATCATTTTAGTGATTAATTCTATTAATCCATTGCAGCGTAGGTTCCAACCAAGATAATGAACTTCCTCATCAAAATCGAAGAACTCGTCAGATTTTTGTCCGCCACCGGGCTCTCATTCCTCACGCAAAAGTATTGCAGCGTCAGCTTCCAGTTCACCAACGTCTTCTTCAGGTACTCCTAAATCAACTCCGCAGTGGCTGGGAAAGTATAAAACACGTTTCCCCTCACCTGCAGTTCGTTGGCCTTCTTGATACCATCCTCTATTAAGGGGATAACCTCTGATTCGTAGTTAGGTTGTTGCCTATATAATCGATCACGAGGGCGACTTCTTCCACCAAACCCACCGCAAGCATTCCAATAGAGACTTGGCTTCCCTCGACAGTGCGGCTATACGTTTCACGTCGCTATCGACCTCCTTGATATCCGGAATCTAAGGAGCGGGGTCAGAGATCAAGAATCATACGCATCCGAGCTTGAACCATGGTAGATACGAACTGGGTCAGGCTAGAGCGTGCTGCTCGTACCTTGGTACTCGGATGAGTGACTGGCTTGAGCAACTTGGTGAACATCGATACCATGCTCGGAGATCGGCCTGATACAGGTCATGCAAGCATATCCTCTTTGGTCTGGGCTCAGCTCTCAATGATTCGCTCGCGATCACCATCGAGAAAGTATCCAGCTGGGAAGAACGACTACCCAAAATTTTCCTAAACGCACCGCTTTGCTTGCCTACTGTTCTTTTTCTTCCATTTCTGCACACAGTACCTCAGCAGCGTCATACTAGAGTCGCACGGGCTGCGGACATTGTCGAACTTGAGAAGGGAGTCGATACTGAGGATCTGAAAAAAGGGAGACATTCTAGTTAATACTTGATCGAGTTCAGACCTCCGCTCCGCCTCGCGCTGTATTGGCATTTACTCTGTTCCCAATCGACAGCATCACTCTGAAACAATCCATCAAGCAAGCCATGCCATCGAGAACCTTTGATCTCCAGGTTTTCGCTCGAATATTGGCCAACAGAAGCTCACTCACCTTCCAAGGTCCACCAGCTCTTTCGATTCTCTCAACGCATTGCAAGCGGCGTTGAGAGCATCCAGCCGCTTATTGGGATCTCCCAACAGGCCATCTCTGACAGCGACGAGAAGAAGCACCATTGCGAGATGGGAACAGAATTGCATGACAGCTCGACTCACCGAACATGCGCGCCAAAAGCCCATGCAGTAAGCACGCTCTTCGCATTCTCGGCAGTTGACAGAGCAACGAGGTACTGCTCCGGCGTGTCCCATTGAGCTAGTGACTGAGCAAGATGTTGAGGAAACTATTCCTATTTCGACCGGCCCACCCCTTCTTGCTGGCTCCTGGTCTCCATCGCATGCAACTCCTCGATGAAGTCCTGCTCTGGTACTTCGTCGGCGAGCATGCTGAGCTGAGCTCCTGGCACAGGTGTAGCATCAATATCAGTGAATCTTGCAATCTTGAGATCAATCGAGCCATTTCTTACCAGTTAGTGCCGCTACGTTCCCAGACGCAATTATTTTAACCAGATCATCCGGTTGCGGCAGTGGCCGAAACGCGATCGCGAGGAGCTGCCAAACAATCGCAACTACTGGGATCCGGATCTCTCGAGTGTAGGAGCGAGAATTGAGGGAGGATTATTGAGAACCACATCGATAGATTCTATAATTTAACCACCCGACCTCCGGTTTCAAACACTAAACGAGCTGAAGCATCGCTACGCGCTTACAATGCTATACAGAATACAATGGACAATAGCGGATCGGCCTACATGCGATTTCTTGTCCTCCAACAGCTTCAGAACCTTCCGGCTGTGACGAGCCGGTGCGTTACCCGATCGACTGCCGCCCGACTTCCCAGGTACTTTCGTAGCATTTTGACCGAAACTGAACGAATACGTTGGTGGGATGGATGTACTTATCGCTCGCCCGACAGAATATGCAATATGTCTCACATATTTTGCAACTCATCCTCATTCACGAACTCCGCGCACCATGGTACAGTGTCTTCATCGATAAGCTTACAATTCTGAAACGTGACAGAAGGTACTCAAGCTTCTTGAGAGTTTCAACGCGCTCCAAAATAGTTATTAAAAGGGAGCAAAAAACACCATACCTGTTTGACATTCTTCCAGAAGTTGTTTTCAAGTCGCTCTCGTGGACCTGAACGCAGAATGAAATTCGCTACGAATAATCCCAAGGGTGGGAGGAAACTGAATGATACAGAAAAATTTGAACGTTTCTATTCGAGATTTTGTGTCAATTCTTGAGTTTGTGCGAAGATCAGGAGAAATATGATACCGTCCGTGACACTTACCCATCGGAACGCTTGTCCAGAACAGCGGCCGAAGGGGTGCGACGGGTGGACCCATTCTTACAGGAGCCTTGAAAGGTAGCGGCGACTTACCTACCAAAAGGCCCCCGATTCGACCCTCGGCCGAGGAACTCGCATAAAACTACCACTTTTCCCCGGTGGGCTAGGAAAAGGTGCCTTGCCTTTCCCTAGTAGTAGTGGGGGCGGTGGGGTGCCTACAGAAATCTCGGGTTCTATCCCCAGCAAGAAGGCTCTACCTTCCCTTTTCCTGCAGGTAATGGCAGGGCTATCGGGGGAGAGCCCTTGGCAGATGGGACCGGTGGAGGTGGGGAAGGACCATCTGAAAGACGCAAAAGATCGTCACGGATACAAACGAAATTACTGAGGAGATAGTGTTCTTGTCACGAAAAGCGCGCTAAAAACCATTGACTGTATGCAGGAAATTCGGAAGCCATCCATGAACTTACGCTGCGGCAGGGTAGCTTCGGGCTTAGGTGGGGAAGGTTCCACGGTCTGAGATGCTTGCGTCGCTCCGCCCTGTATATCTTCATGTTTGACTTCTTCCGTTTTCTCCTGTGGTGCCCCAGATTGTTCCGGCTGCTCGTTACCAACCTGCATTGACTCTATCCCAGATTCACTTCGCACCGACGCCATCAAGAACTCCGAGCCAAAAGACTGACCAAAAATACTCACTTCGCTCTGCTCGACCTCCCTCAGAGTATCTTCTCTATACACATGGCCGAAACTGTGATATGCTTCCATTGCTCTCGCTAACGTCAAGGAAGGTCGGAAATCTTCATCGACCTCGGCATCAACACAGCTTAGAGGCCTGCGACCTGAGATGCAATCTTCCGAATTTCACAGAGAAAAGCACAGACGATTGCTTTTGCTCAATGTGTTGTCGCTCCCAGTCATTCACAGATTCCACATGAATACTGATGTATTTCGAATATATCGATCCAGGTGATGAACGGTGGATATGTCAGAATTATCAAACGTAACTGTTCATGATGAAGATATGCCTCGGATCGCTCTTGTCCCAAACGAGAATTTCTGTTGCATCGGCGGGGAAGAGAGAACTTATCACAACCACTCAACGAGGAGAAAGACGTCGGCGGTTCCCAGCATTGCAGCAATGCCATTGCGCGAATTCTTAGCTCCGCCCGACCCCACATCTTCCTTCTTTTCGCTTCGAGTCCATCATCCTCCGCGGTAAACCGGCTCGGTCGATTAGCTATGATACTCGCAAGTGACTCTGTGAGACAAACATTCACATGAGAATCTTCAAATGAGAAGAATACACCGTACATTATATACGACTACCCACTGATCAGAAATAAGGAAGATGACGAAAAGTACCGAAGTCGCACATCTTCACGAACGATGCTAGCCCATTAAATCTTCTGCGATGATGGCAGTGCGATCCGGATTTGCCAAGCACATCGAACCTACCACGATCGATCCGATTCCCCAAGGGACCGGCGTCATTGCTCGTCGGAGGCGCTATTGGCAGCTGACCAGGGAGACTCATTATCTGACACCATGTGTATGCGTGCATACCGCACCTTCCCCAAATTCTCTACACTGCATCGACTGCCACACTCAATTCCGTCAATGCCTCCCGCCAGATCCTCCGATTCCGCAATCGACGACCGCCAAGGCTCCACTGGAGCGCCCGAATTTCCACTCTGAGCAATGGATTAAGCGAGCTTCGACCAAAGATACCCACCATCTCGTGAGCTGAGCCCCGGGAATCCTCCTGCCCTTCTTCAATAGTCTCTAAGCCTCCCAACCCGCCGACGCGGATTCGCTCTTTCGGACTCACGTCGACATCAGAGAACCTCGGCCCTTGAGTCGTTATGGACTGAGTCGCAGGGCAAAAAAGTTTTTTCTAGCAGTATCTTGTTGATCTAGTCATTGGTGCACGACGACCAGCATCGTACGTCTATCCGGTGCGCCAAGAAATTAAGAAGAAGCGAGAAACCTACATATCGCCCCTCCATCGTGTCGCGTCGAATTGCAGCCTGACAACCACAGTGCGAGTGCGCCCATACCACTCTCCTACATTCAACAACTGGCTGTTGTTATTTTCGTCATTCTGTACGGTAGCTGATATTGTGTAAACCGAGTCCCGAGTGAAGTCAATCTTCTCTCCCATAGCGAAACTCTGCTCTCGATAGGCCAACGGATTATCTGAAAGACACGCCGGGTCTCTCGAGGGGCTGAGTAGACCAGCAATGATAATCGAAAATTCGGACTGGGTGCAAAAACAGATCACAACCTTCAGGGGTATTTTTGAGCCCTGGAAAGGAGCGAGTCGCTCCGAACGACCAGCCATTCCATAATCCACAACTACCATCAACTACATCACCTGCAATGGCGGTGAGAAAAAGGATGAATCGCTCCGCCGTGATGAGGAGTGCTACCCTGTTATCGCTGATACTCGATACTACGGACCTCAGTCACTTACAACAACCAACAAGTCGACTCACTAGTACCTTCTGGGATAGATATTGGTGCGGCCATGGCGACCTTTGGCCGAGGAGTACGGCGCGTCCTCGATGCAGACGGAAGCGACATTAAGACAATGCACGCCCTTCCGAACAACATGAAGGCAACGTCCACACACGATGCCCTCGAGAGAGCGCGCTGACTGCCGCCATCCCAGCCCGGATTTTTCGCAGAAAAATCACAATTATTTCACCTCATCTTACCACACTGAGAAAAAATGAATGATACGCGGAACGCCCAAGCGAATCGATGCCGCCAGAGTTATGGGTCCCATATGTCACACTGAAAACGAGTTCCGGTTCGGATTTGAGGCTCGTAAGTCAAATCTGAGCACTTCGCCAACCTCACGCGATGCAACCTGTATCATACAGGCAGCCAAATCCGCCGCATCGCCCAGAGTTGGAAGCAACTAGACGAACCGAGGTGCTCCGTTGAGGCTACCCCGCTTACTTCGGTCGGATTAGAACCTACTCCACTCAACAGCGGGGTGCCGGTAGTCAGACATCACCCACAGTGTGGTTACCACACAGTTACATTGGACAGTGAACGCAGTGCTGGACCCGCTTCGTACATCCCATTAAATTCACTGTTCACAACCGTACCCTGTACGAACATCGACATCACAATCAGCATGGCATCTCATAGCCCACTTTTCTTCCTATCATCATCTGCTAATTCCATCGCTTCATTCATCTTGTCATGAACAAATTTCCTGACCCAATCGGCGCTATCCTTGTAGTCCCTAGTCGGATGTCTTTCAATGTAATCAATCAAAGCGAAGCACTTGCTGCCATCCATACCCCCCTCAAACGCTGCCTTGAGTTCACTCATCAAACTAGCGAAGGGATTGACACGAGAACATTTGTCCCGAATCATTTCCAAAAGTCCTGTGACCTTTTCGATACGGCCCCCGTCCACGAACTTGAATGACATCATTTTATTACCGTAAATCCTGCAAAATGACGTTCGACCAACTATAGTCCAGTACCCATTGAAAAGGAGCAGCTGTCACCAGAGGGAGAAGCCTTTTCGGTGTTTCAGGTTCTTCCCAAGTGGCGAAATAGTGATCCGCCGCCCGGGCCAGAATCATCCTACTGTCTAGATATTCAACTTTGCACTGCGGACCGAGAGCATTCACCTACGAAACAAAATGGTAGTTCCAATTCGACACCGCAGAAGTACCTTCTTAGCTGCATAAGCGAGCCTGGACGTTCTACCGAGCAGCTTCGATATTTGGCTGATAACCGTAGTCATTTGACCTTTCCAGTCGGTCAAGCCTATCCGTCACTGAAGGTTCATTCTGACCAGCATGCGGTATGAGTACGTTCATACGGCACACGCAAGTTACCATAGATCCGTTGACGGATCAGACGTCAATGATCAGTTACGCTCCGTTGACGAGGAGCGTATCGCTGTACCTCCCCGCAACCGGTCCATGCTTGGTGTTTCCGACATTTTTCGTCCAACAAGGTTCTCACCGCGTCTCGCGTACATAGCTTACAACACACGTGTTCGCATGCTGGAAGCTTGGCGCATGCGAAGTCGCTCCGCTTACCCAAGGATTCTCCATATATCGCTCGCCCACCGTTTGTAGACACTCTGTATGCCCACTGATGAACTAGGATAGGAGTGCCCTCTGGCTCCATCTTGTGCTATTGCGTTGATCATGGCCAACCGCTGTGAACAACACGTGAACATCGTGTCACGATGATCGTGATGCAATTTTTCCTGTCAGTTACACCCTTTCCCTATGAGGATACCAAACCGGTCTCAGGCCGCTATTGACACACCTTAACATACACCAGCTTATCCGGAGAAGCAAATGATACGAAAATTACATGACAAAAATCGGCGATAAATCCGATAAAATCGTTAGTCGACCGACGGAGATCTTGAACCACTAGCCGATGCTCGTTGCCTCACAGAGGACAACCGAGACGATCTCCGTGGGCCTGAGCAAAACTCGCTTGGGTTTCCTCAACGCGAGCAGCAGCCTACCTCGCTTTACAATCTTGGAGACCTCATCAGCACTGTTTTTCTCTGTAGTAATCTCGCCCGAATTCTCGCGCTCTTGCATTTTCTCAATAGGCATTCCATCACCCTCGTCCACCGCAGCTGAGTTCTCTGCAGCAGTATCCACTGGCGACGCAGTCGTGCTCTTTCGCTCCAGCTCAACCTCCTCCGTATCCTCCGGGTTCAATGTCTTGATTCTCTCCTGCAGACCGCTTGTGGCCTGAGCGCTCTCAACACCTCCGAAGCGTTTCTTGGGCCCTGTAGTCTTGCTTCCTTGCCGTTTTTCAACGGCGCTCGGAACCAACTTCGCAGACATCAATACGTAGAATTTCCCACAAGAGTCGAGGATAAATTCTCCGAAATACTTCAAGCCGAAAACCTGAGAAGAACCAGGAAAATCAGCACTTCGACTCGAAGTCTTCGAGGCAAAGCGCTTTTGCGGTTCGTTGCTGAACAGGACGCAACCTCAACTTATTTTGCATCTTGCGTGATGAACCCGAGGATACTACTTACAATGGGCATGTGCGCCATGTTGAACAATGCTGAGAAGGGGAAGATCAGCCGCGGGGCGACCAGCAGCTCCGTCGAGAGGAATAGCAAGGAGAACGCCAGGCAGGGCCTGAGGAGACCAATCCCAGCTACTCCATCTGACGACTCCTTCCGCTGAACGACGGGAAAACACCTCCGGAAATAAAGATTGTGGCCTTCCCGTGCGTGAAAAGCACCGCGTGAAACTCGATGGGGGACCGAAGCTTCTGCACCACGTATTTTCCGCAGCCACCGGCGTAACCTACCGATAATCCCAGTAAGCCTTTCGCGATACTGTTTTGCCAGTCTCTACCATGTACCACGGCCATACAGCGAACGCAAAGAGCCGCATCAACACCTGATCAGCGACCGGTGCCGGGATCACTACCCACATTTTGTATCATTTGCCGACGGAATCCAGAGGACGCCCAAGGAAACGATGCGAGTAAACGGATTTCTCACGCGCCACGAAATCGAGAACACACCCCCAGACCTGAATACCGAGTAAGCATAGTACAGCAGGAGCACCACGACCAAAGCAATGACTCCAATCTTGTAAACAAAGCCGACCGTGCGAGAGTTGGCAGTGATGATACGCTGGAACTTCGACCAGTACAAGCCGATCTTCCATAGTGCACCTACAAATCAGGAGAAGCTCATGTCAACCCCAAGCAGAACCACAGTCTGAGGGTCACTACAATCGGTCAGTTGCGCATCTGCTGATGAAAAACTCATTTCCAGATAGCCCGTTTCTGTCCTCAACTCAACCTCAGAGCATTCCTCCACAATCCCATCATCTCACCACATCGCGTCAAAGTCCCATCTACGCCAACAACCGTGCCCCATCATTTATTACCATGCTCATCAACTTTTTCCTTCAGATATTTGCTCCCAGCTGAGCACAATACCCACATCTGTTGACCCATCAACGTCCACAGCACCCGTCTTGCAAATTCAAAAGCCGCTACTATCCCGCCATAACCAACCAACCATATCAACAACACCTGAGAAATCAATTTCGTGGCGCGCGAAAACATCTCCATCCCGACAAGGCGAGACCCTACCAGGCAACCAGCATTGTAGCCATAATTGACCCTCGTCGCTGCGTCGTGATCAGCTAGAGTTGTCAAGAAAGTCACGAAGGTGTAATCGGCAGCAAGCATGACGGGGAAGAGGGCCCAGTAGCAAAGATAAGATCTCAACGAAGCCCGCTGATCTTGTGACACTTTCGAAGAGTCACTACTGGTGCTGAAGTATCTGCCGAAGAGAATGTGGGCTCAGCCGGATGTAAGCTTCCACACTACATTCTCAAGCTCGCCAACAATGGAAGTACTGTCCCACAGACAATGAGCGGAACTCTAACGTACTTTTCGGGCAACTGAGCAAGCACTTCGCTTTTCAACCGAAAGGTCCCCGGTACGACACCACTTACCAGATAATAGTATCCCCGCCATATGAACCAAGCAATTGGCAAAATCGTGAGATGCTTAGCCTTTGGATAAAATTTCCTCAACATCAGAACTCCAAAGATCTGAGATTGGCGTTCATGCGAGACGTCGCCGGTTCAATGCTGGCTCCTAGCATATTACCCACAACAACGCCACGCGGAGATCCAGAGGCAGTTTTTCCACGAGTGGCCAGACTGTTCCGACGAGGAATGGCCAGACGTAGTCCCGAGCCACTGGAACAACGTATCTGAGGTCACATCTAGTGGAACGGGCGTTTGAGACGATGGAAGAATGATTGATATACCAATAAGAAATGAGTGCTAAGTGCTACCAATAAATGCTGGCTGTACTCGAACGATATATAAATGAGGATTCCAATCGATATGTCAATCAGACCCATTATACTACGCTGTAGTAACTACAATGTACATAGGCCTTTTGATCCGTAGCCTACTTCTTGAAGATTGGGAAAATAGTTCTCTTCAAAAACGGCCAAGTGACTTCCGTTACGAGACTCCATAAGTCCATGAAGAATGGTGCCACCACGAACCTGAAGATATCCTAGCATACCCACACCGTCGAGATCTAAATTCAACCTAAGATACGACTAACTCGTATACTATGTAGGAAGCTCAGCAGGTCGAGCCCTCATACCCATGATTAGTATCAAGTACATCACAATCGAGTAGAATTCGAGGAGCTCGCCAACGATGAATCTTCCACTCAGTAGGCCAACGGTCACTCCGAAACCTTCGGGGAGAACTCCGAGGCGGGGCGCGCACAACAAGACCGCATGAATGACACCCGATTTCGATGTCAACAGCCGGTAAAGTGCCCCGTAATACAGCCACAGTCGTCCAACTCTGGCGTATTCCCTCATCAGCAACCACGTTTCCGATGCCAAATGCCGGCTCTCAGTGATAGCGAGCGAGGTTCGCTCCAGTAGCTGCCGTATCTGAGCGCAAAAGGCAGCACGTGAAGTGGAGAACTCGACAAACTGAGAAACGAAGCAAAAAATTCGGTTATCGTTCCTCGTCTTATTATTTTTGGACACTCCTTACCACGTCCCTTGAGAAGAGGAGCTGGCATATGATCCATATCCACCATGCCGTTAGGACAACCGCAAAGAGCAGGCGAAAAGATGAGCCGATTCTCGACCACGATGACGAGGAGCTCGCCGATGACTGCCGCGTTCTCCCCCGTGGAGATGATGAATGCATGCGAGGAAGGGCGAAAAGTTGCTGAGAAGATTTTCCCGATTTAGCAACTGAACTTGAAGAATTGCATTTGAATGTACACCATCTTGAGAACATGTCTATTAAGGAGGCGACGTGTAAGTTGTTGTCGCAACATAATTCCTATTAGACACCGGATCATGTAGCACAGGCGATTGAACATAGGCAAAAGCATCCTGAAGCAATTCAGTCTCAGACAAGCGGAACATTAGGCACTCACTTTCATGTTAGCGGACGGAGGTCCACCCGGACGGAATGTAGGCTGTGATGACTGTACGGTCTCCCCTCCTACAGGAGCACCTGTAGGAAAATCTCCAAGAGCTCAGAAACTGAGGCGTGCTGGCAACCAATAAGTTTATGGCCTGACGTAACCGTAAATGGAGAGGACATCAGCAAGTAGTGTGACGCAATACACACTACTTCTATCAGACGCACCAGCAGCACCCGAAGGCAATATACAATCGAAACTCAGTTGAAGGGGTATTGCGCAGCATTGAAGAGCGCATGGATGTGTGCAACTGTGACAGTGTCTCTCCCTTCCTACTACTCCCGCTTTCTCGGTGCTGTTGAATCTTGGCGAACAGTTGCCCCTGTAAGAGAGTGAGGTTCTTGCACAAGTCATTATTACGCATCTCCAACTCCATTATACGCCGGTCCTTACCTGAGAACCCGTAGATCGGTCGAATACAACTCCGTCAGGGGCTGAGCTCACTGCTATTCTCATGAGAGGTCATTTCGACGCGCAAAGGATACAATTTTGATAATGAAGAACGAGTTAGTCGGTGAAGCGAATACTCTGTCTCCACGATATAACAAGCTCGACGAAGTTCGGAAAGAACAGGGCTAAGGAATCCCTGACGATTTAGCGAATTGAGACCGATAACGTGATAACCACGCGTGAAATCCTCCGAAACCGCCCATTACTTTCACAACGCTGGCAGTAGATGTCGTAACATTCGAAGCACCCTGGGGCACCGCAGACTTTATCACTCTTGGGTATGAATTTATACCCGACAGGCGGCAGCATCAACGCGTGACTCGCGGCCCCTTGCTGGGGGCGCCGTGACATTATCAAATGACGGTAGGGCACTGACGGCAAACGCTCAAATGGCGGCCGTGACGCCCCCGAGTCGGCTCTGAACTACATCATGGCGATTGGCGTTGTTCGGCCTATTCAAGTCAACCGCGCGCTTACCCGCACGCTTCGCGTAAACTTCGGCATTCCGATGATCCAATACACAGCGATTACGCCGTATCCAATCGCGCGTACTTGCGTAATCGACTGCTGGAACAATCTCTCGGCACCCCCTCAGCATTCAAAGCAACTCGGGAATAATGTCGGATGTTGAAACGCTAAGATACCAGCATGCCGCAGAAAAACTCTAGAATCCCTCATTTCAATTTCAGCAATTTACGCATGCCCATCTCTGCCTCATGCCTGCGGAAAAAGCAGCATTCTTTTCTTGGTGATCACTCGACGGAAGCGAGGCGCTGAATTGAGGAATACTGACTCTGAAATTTCCTCACTTATATCCAGCCTTGGCAGCCTTCTCGATCAACCTAGTCAATTCTTCGGCCGTAGCAGCACCTCGCAGTTCCCTTCTTAGTTTAGCTCCATCGTCCTCAACCATCGGGGCCTTCAACGATAAATACAAGCACCCTCTGCTAACAACTGCACCTTCTTCACTAGTCTTCTGTTATTGCTTCGCTCCGCTTGCAAAATCGTCCATGCTTCCTTTCCGACAATGTTTCTAGTCTTATCGTTCCATCCACAGTGCTCAACTAGACGTTGGAGAGCCGACAGAACAGTAGCGGCGTCAACCGCAGAGGCTGGCATCTGAGATCGATCTTTAGGAAATGAAGCGTAAGATGAGGTGAGTCCTCCTGTGTTCTCCGAACACTCGCCCCGAGCAGAAAGTGAGTCCGAAGAGGGTCGCCATCAGAAATCTCTGTATTATCGAATATACATTTTGTTGCTACCATATGTAATCTGCTAAGGGTGATATGTACCCCAAATGTAGTACACCATCATGCGAAGAGCATCGTCAGAGGGCCTCTCCCACGCGCCTTAATTCCTGGCCAAGAAATTTCCCATATCGTCAATAACAAGAACCCTCTACCGTTGAAAGAGTAGTATGCGCTACAATGGTGATCCAACAGTCACCGGATCAGCACTGAGCTGTTGTATCTCGTTAACCATCGATCAACCCGGAGAAAGAATCAATGCCTTGTGAGCCCGCCCCACGCCGATACTACGAACAGGATACTCCAAATTATACCTCTACGCCTTGATTATTCAGCGCTCAACTCCTAGCACAATATGAATCTATCATGGTTTCCCCTCCGTCTTGTTCGCACGCGCAATTCTTCGTCAAGAAGACTTCTTGGGACAATTTAACGCGAACGACGCAGTGCTTCGGAAGCAGTACTACAGAGAAACTCGCCTTACCAGTTTGACTCTCGGCTCCTGTGACCCGTGGTCCGCCTTGGTATAGGAATTGGCAAGCGCCTGATGGAGAATATCATCCACAGGGATCGAACTTAGGCCATACCTTCTGTGACCTGCGGCCTCGACGGAATCGGCGGCTCTCTCTCCTCCTCGACGAGGAATCCGACACGCCTGAGAGAATGCTAGTAAAAAATCTCTCCCGCGCGCAAAGATACAGTACGAAACGAATCCACTCTGCCGTGTCCTCGTTACGGAGCTTACCTGTAGTATTGCCGCTCTTGGTGCCCTGGAGTGCTGATAGGGCTCACTTCGATCACTGGAACAACTCTAACCACCCCTCTCTCCATACGGTTTGGCGAAAACATCGCGAGATCGGAGCACAAAGATGATACCTGCGAAGGACATCATGCAGAGCCTCGTTGCGATACACCCTAGGTCAAAGAGCTTCGCACACCACGGAGATTCTCCTAGAAGTACCAACCGTATTTCTTGACGACAGCTCATCACAAGACGTCGAGAGATATATCTACTCTCAGTGATTCTGAGTTCGAAACCTGGCCAACCACCTCGTAGCCTGAGAAAAGCGAATCCGACTATAGTTTCGGTTGCCAAGATACTCCACGGCCGACCGCACCGCGCAGATATTGAAAGGCGGCAAATGGCTAAGGCACGGAAGGCTAGGCACCTCTACTAGCAGTGAGAATGGGTCTAACGAGAATGGGAACACAACATTTTCACTCTACTCTCTTTACGAGGAAGAAAGTCTCTGAAGAGCCTTTACGGCGGCAATAACGGTGTAAAAGATACTAAACCTGCGCCTACCCGACAAAACTGAAGAAACACGAGGTGACGTAAGAGAGCAAGATTTATACCTCCGGTGCAAAGTGGCACAAACATCGGCTGTCACTAAATTCTCTGTCCTAATCACTAAATCTAGCGCGCGCCCAACTGATCGATATCTGCGCGCTTTCCTACTGCTGCCGCCTCTTCCGGACTCCGGAATCCGGAGCCGATTAAAGTGCCCTGGGGTAACCCTTTGGATTTATGGTTGCCTTGGGTAACCAGAAACGGTTTCTGATTGCCTTGGGTAACCGTTCGGGTTCCTGGTTGCGCGCGCCCAACTGATCGATACCTGCGCGCTTTCTCACTGCTGCCGATTCCTCCGGACTCCGGAGCCGATTACATTGCCCCTTCCGGTTTCTGGTTGCCTTGGGTGAGCCCTCGGGTTTCTGGCTGCCTCGGGTAACTCTTCCGGTTTCGGGTTGCCTTAGGTAACTCTTCCGGTTTCGGGTTGCCTTGGGTAACCCTTCCGGTTTCGGGTTGCCTTGGGTAACCCTTCCGGTTTCGGGTTGCCTTGGGTAACCCTTCGGGTTTCTGGTGGCAATTCTTTTGTTTTTCTGCTGAGAGCCACCTTCATCACCATGCCGTGAGCGGAACATGTTCGCTGGTTGTATACGATGGGCCATGTGCGCTATGAGCAGTGCAAAACGCAACACGTGCCCGGGGAAAGCGGCGCGCAGATATCGATCAGTTGGGCGCGCGCTACTTTTAGTGATTAGGACAGAGAATTTAGTGACGTGCCGTGCAAAGTCCAAAGCTAGTTGGCACCAACTCCTCACCTGCCTTTGATGGTGCAGGGTCGAACTAGCATGATGCATGCTGGCTAAATTTATAGTGGACGCTCAGGATTCTCTGCTAGTGTATGGCCAACATGCGGGATTCGGCTGGTTTGAGCGAGGAACTGCTCACCGGTGCCAAGCAGCAACTGCAGGCCACATTCGGCCAAAATCCCGGTACGAGGATCCTGGTTACGGAATACCAGGTAGTATGAGAGGTGCTGGCAGTAGCTCTTGGTGGTACTCTTCCCCTGTGCGCTCATATGAATCGCTATGTTAATGGGTTATTGGTAATACGGTATTGCCATTGGTAGTAGTAGATCCCGGAGGGACAGCTGTACTGGTTGTAAAATGTTATTCTCCACTGTTACTTCTCAATGCTGCGCAGGATCGGAAAGCCCTTACTCAGGCTATTGTGAGTGTGTAGCACCTCCTCTTAGGCTGGTCTACTAAGCGAAAGCCAGTTCGATCAAGCATATGATTGTCAACTCGAGCATGATAACGGCAAATACAAGGATGGCCAGAGTCGGATGGAAGTCAAAGATGCGGTCTACGCTCTTGTCTGTAATACTTCAACCTGTACCCCTTACACCATTTCAGTGGTCTTCGTCGATCACCGTCAACTCAGTTTTATTCAGGCACGGCTATTGGGGCCGGCGTTCTCACTCTACCCTACGCCTTAGCTCAAAGCGGGCTGATCGCAGGTGAGAGGCTGATCAAGACGTTATCTACGAACCTCCGGTCAGGGTTTCAGCTCTGATGATGCGTTGTACGTGGGTTTTCATGAAACTTACGCTCGTTCGTCAGAACTCTGGCTCCACCAGGGAAATATCAGGAAGTTTGCTTCCTCTAGCCGCGGGGATTACGTCGTATGTGTCGCCCCGCCGTCGGCCAGCCTCGAACTCTCAAGTATCTTTCTCAGGAACTTTAATCTTGCTTGGCATTGGAGTGCTGAGCTCTTACGCTGGCGAGTTGCTCGTAGCAGCATCCAAACGTAGGTCTATAGCAGTAGGATTTCGCGCTTCACCACGTGCTCTAGGTACTGGAATGACGAGCTACGGGACGCTTGCCCGCGCAACCTGCGGGAAATGGGCGGAGTTACTTACGTCCGCCTGTATCGCTATAAGTAAGAACCTCTCGCCGGGGATCGAACCTGAGACCTTCAGTGTTCAGCAACATGGCTGGTTATGGGCTCTTACATGATCGTCATGGCGGATATGATGGTGCCTGTTCTGGAATGGATCATTCCTGGCATCACGGGGTTCGCCGGCGGCTATTCGGCTCTCCGCCTCTGGGTAGTGTTAATGACGCCGCGTTGTAGTCCGTGGAAAATTACTGCGCGACTGGACGTTTTTGGTGAGACCTAAGTGCCATTCACGTGGTTCGCGCATGATGAGGGCATGAGTCTTTTCCCTTGCACCCGGAAGATAGATATATCTCTGCTCTCCGCGAAGAATTTTTCTGCTGTTAGTCTGTCTATCGAAGGCTTCTGAGTCAGAAGTCAGAAGTTCTGACCTGAGTAGATCATCTACTGTAGATGTCTGCCTACCAATTTCAAAGTCGTTCGTACTGGACTGTGATGGTTTGATCCTCTTATTCACTTCCTCTTCCCTCTGCTGAACGGATTGCTGTTCTGCATCGTTTCCGTGGCTGAAATCAGCTGAGAAAGATTTGGAGCGGTCATCCGACGGAATTTTCGGAATTCAGGTCGGAAGATTTGCCACGAGGTTCATTCTTTGCAGGTCCAAGTTCTCTCCCTAGTCGTGGTGTTCCCATATTGTCTGCGGGATAATATGAGCGGTTTCAAATGGATTGCTGTTCTCTCGATCGTTGCTATGCTGGTATGTGGGTGATCGATAGGTCCCTGGTTCGAATCCGGCTGCTGTGTTATTTCAGGCACTTACAGCAGCTGTTGTTATTCTGTCAATAATTCGCATTATAGAAAAACCCTGTTCAATGGGTCCCCCCTGCGGAGCCCTCGGAGACAGTGAGTAGATATTCGCCATCCAGTGTACCACGCCGGGATCGAACCTTCGCCTTCTTCAGGTTTCTGCTGTCTCGATTAAATACTTCAGTGGCACTTCATCATTCCTCGCCATATCAATAAGTAGCGTTAGTTATCTGTGCCACTTCAATGTAAGGATAACTTTCTGTCTATGACTTACCAGTTTTGGCAGATCCTCCCAGTCGTCGTAGAGGAAATGCACGCGCCCACAAAGAGCCGTTCGAACGAGGTAGCCTCTCTCCCCGAATTGTTCCCCAGGTTTACTGCAACTTCAGGCCATACGGTGGACCATGGTTTCGGTCGCCATCATGTATGTGGCATTTGCAGTGTTCGGGTAAGTCACGATGAGGTGGTACCCATCACCTGCCCTTGCCGCTGCTGATGGTATCGAGCATACGCGTTGCTGATTTTTCAGGTACCTGTACGCCTATGACATGCCAGGTGGCGTCAGTGGCGATATTCTCCTCAATTTCCCTAGTGACAGTACTATTCTCACTCGGGTTCGACTCCGCGTTGAAGCATTTCTTTCCCAGGTATTCTAGTTAATATAGTGAGGATTGGCCTCTTCCTCACCTTGGACCTGAGCTATCCCCTTTTGGTCCTACCCTGTTATCAGTCTCTCGAGAGTTTGGTGGCAGAGCTGCGGGGATATGAGGTTGGTCATTCAAGGAGGAGCTTCAGCAGCAAACTTTGGAGTAAGGGGAAGCAGTTTGATTGTGCGGTTTCAATTGTAACTGCCTGATATTATCGTCGATCTGGTCGGCTTTGGTGTCGTGATGAAATCACGCTTGAAATTGGCGGGCATAATCTGCTGAGTCAAGTTTACGCTTCTTTGGTGTGCGGAGGCTCATTCCGAGAGCCTCAGAATGAGAGTGCTCTTGCTCTCATGATAGTGGTTCTCCCCTGCCTTGCTCGTTCCGTTGTACTGCATGTGTCTCTGTATTAACCACGTCATGCAAATCCCCCACACTCTTTCGAGAAGTTGACGTAGGACCACCTCGGACTCGAACCTGATATCACTCGTTATCCTGTTAATCCCTCGATGTCGCGCGAGAGAGTCTCGTCTGGCTTGTATGAACTACTGCCTTCAGATGTAGCAGAGATTTTGCTATTGTGCGTTACATCGCTGGCCTGTGCTATCGCAGTGCCTCACATCCAGGTGAGTGCGGACCCACTGTTCACCGGGCTTACAAACTTTTGCCTGTCAGGTCGTTTTCGCCTTCCTCGGCTCCACTGTTTGCAATATCATCGCATTCGTCCTGCCACCGTTGTTTTTCGTCAATGTAACTTCATGAGTGCCTCTATGCTTCTATCTTGCTTCATTTCTCAGTCAAGACCCGCCGGATCTGCTCTGTGGAACAGGAGGAACGCCTCGGCCGTGCTACTCTTCGCTCTGGGAGTTTTTCTCGTCATCACTTGTACAGGGGTAAGCATGATCTCCACCACCATGCTTTTCATGGGAGGTTGCCTCAGGTTCAGATAGCAAATATCAACCAATTATTGAGCAAGTGATGCATTTCTTTGTTTTTTTCTTTTTTCCTAGTATTTTTCTGAACGCCTTACCAATTCTGTCCGCAGCAGTCGCGACAGCGTTCAAACCGTATAATTGCGTTTCTGGGGACGGCAGTGGCTGTCGCTGAGCCCATCGGTGTGTTACTGTTAGTCGTAGGTGTAAATTATGAATGATGCTTTAAGGATAGAATAAAGAGTTGAGCAAGTGGGCGGAGCGGTCAACTTCTGTAGTGAAAGAATGGTGCCCACCGCCTGTTGCGCATTATTCTCTTTCTGGCCACTTGGCTGACCTCCACTCTGCAAGGCGAATTTTCGCGCCTTCTCACTGGTAAAGCGATGGGTGATGTGATGGCTCGTCGATCGCGGTGAATGAGCCAGGCGATTCACTCTCTCGGGCTAGAAACTTTCGAGCCTCAGTTAGGGAACGGCTCGCCTTTTGGTACGCGGTACATGCGAGAGCATGCCCGCATAAGCCTCGAGAGAACACCACCTGTTCTATCGATACCGTGCGTTCACGGTTCTACCAATATCTTCCGTGCATCGGACACACTGAAGGTGTTGGTAGTACTGTCGGCGAACGGGTCGCGCCATCTTGACTTGAGAGACATCGAATCTGGTCCTTCGGGATCTTAGAACGAGGGGTGAATGAACTTAAGATAAGTGCTGCCCTTATCTGACCATGACTGTTCCAATGCCTCTACATATCACTGCATAGTATTTGACTGATGCATTCGATAGTGCGTAGCTCATCAAGGTTCAAAGTCTGCAGGTAGCTTCGCGAAGCTGTTAAACTACATTTCCTGAACTTTCTCCTGACTCAACACGAAGCGGCATCAGTTAGTCATAGGCTTCCACCGAGCATACAGATCCAGAACCAAGACTTACTGTTGCTCTGATCGAATAGCACCGGAAGATCGCTACGATTGATCATTTCTGTGCTTGCAACAATAGGTTGTTGGCCTCACAGAAAAAGGCGTACGCATGCGAAATGATAGACAATTCAACTGGAGTGATTTAATCAAAATTCTCTCACGAGGACAATAGCGGGAGCTAGGAGCTCTCCTTCACGGAGATAGCTCCCCGCTATCATATCCTCCATGTAGACGTAGCACCAATCGAGAAAAAAATTGGAAAAAAGTGAAGGAGTGTGGCTAAGAGACTTGTAAAAGTACAAGGATATAAAAAGTTCAACGGTTCATACGACTGAGTGCATCTGAGATGCTTCTCAAGTTAACATCGGACCAAAACTACGGAGTGCTCTACTGATGATCTTTCGCTCGAAGCGAGCAGCAAGTCTAAGCTCATCTGCCATCGCCTTGTTGTGGGCCAGCAGGCAATCGCCATCATTACACTGCCCTCGAAGATAAGCTTGACAAGGAAACAGTTCCGAGCGCATGGGCGGATCTCGAAGTTCATAGATAGAATGGGCGAAGGGGCAAGAATCGTCTGTGCAATCCAACTTGTTACAAATCCTTGTTTTACGCAAATCCGGCCTCGGCTGCAGCTCGTCACTCCAATGAGCGTAAGTGCATTTGTCACCAAACTTGCACCGGCCTTTGATGAAGTAACGGCACACCTGAAGAACAGATCGGAGAGATCTCCTCGATCTCGAGGCGCCGTTAACCCTTCGTTAATCACCTTGGTCTTGAAAAGACGCTGTCGAACCCATTTGCTCCCTTGGTGAGTGCTCAAGCGATCGGTCGAGGAAGGCACAGGAGATGGAAGGGAATCCAGGGGTAAGTCCGGCGGGTCCAGAAGACCCGGTCTCAAGGAGGGTTCTGGAGGCGGCAATAAGAACGGCTCCGAAGGGCTTTGGAAGGGAAAATTCGAAGGTTCCCCCTCACCCTGCTGATTAAGCCTTCTACGGGAGAGCCACATTCTCAAACAGAAAGAAGGGAGCGCTGGCTGGTATAAAGGTGTGGAAGAGGCGGCGGCTCACTCTCCTACTACATCTCAAGAGGAACTAGCCGGCTGTGCGTTCCACGGAACGTAAAGAAGCGTGTGTGCGTAGTACGCGATCACGCGCACACAATGTTCAAAGTCCGTCCGTGCTCAGTTGCTCAGCAGATGTGGGTGTTGGGGTGCGAGGTAGGCGAGCTCCGTGGTCTAGCTGAACAACTGTAGGCTATAGTCTATAGCTTTGTGGGCAGGGAGGGTGGGCCAAAGCGCCCTAGTGCGGCGAGACGTGTCAGGTCGGCGGACCGTCTCTCAGGATCGGTGTTCTTCAGTGCGTTAGCTATAGAAGAGCGCGAGCACGCGCCTTCAGAGGTGTGCGCGGTTGGTGGGAAAGGTGTCTTGCACGCGGGGTGTCCTTTGAACACGTCCAATAAATTGAACTATGATTACACGCTAGCACGCAAACCCTTATGGCTCAATTCCGCACTGTGCTACTTCCCGACTCGGGAATCCCGAGGCATCACGGTACGTTATTCGAAATCATCGGAGATAACAAAAGGGAGCGTTGAATCACCACTGATGATAACGTCCCCACTCAGTCAGTAAGCCCGAATCTCGAAAGAATGCAAAAGATAGAATTGTCCTAAGATTCTTGTCTGTTGTGAGGAGATACAGGTAGCAAAGACTACCGCTTATTGCGGCTTCTGCGAAGAGCAACACTAATACGCGACGCGGCCTTGGATATCTTACTCGATTGTTTCTTAGCAGCGCCATCGTCATTATCTCATCTCGTATTCAAAACAGTTTAATTTATTGAGCCGCTGGAAATGGAGAGTCAGGCGACATCGGTAGTGCTGCCCACAGAGGCCCAGTGGTCGCGGGTAGCCACAAACATTGAAACCCTCATGAGCAAACTGAGTTGTGCCAAAGAGCGGAGAGGTAGGTGACCTACCGTAGGTTTGGGAGGTACAACTGTACATGGCACTTTCGTAAAATTTAGTGGTGGATCTTACGGCTGTGATACTGACGCCAGCAGAGGGCTGTCTTCTGCACTCATTGTCTGCAGATATCTCCGCACATCTCGCCAATTTTGTGAATGCCAACGACAGTATCTTTCGTCCTTCTACGAGGTGAGAGATGCTACCTCGTTTGGAAGGACCTGCTTCGAATCAAAATTTTCCAATCTCTCCGCCAGTTGAACCGGCTCAGTTGCCGCCTTGAACGTTTTTTCCGATAGGAGTTCTGAGAAGTCGCAGCAGCGCCGTTACCGTTGATTCTCTCTCAGCAGTCGTTGTCGAGCTCTCGCCAACGCAGTGGAACGTGTTTTCTCCAAGAATCAGGAGAAATTCATCAACACCATCAGCAGCGTGCTACAAGCGGTCACAGAGGTCAGTACTGAATCGTGGCAACTGTAATAGCTGAGCTCATTATAGTCGAGATGAGCTATTATAGCTCATCTTGACTATAATGAGGCAGTGACCGACTTGAATCGCGATTTGCGTGAGCTTACCGCGCCACACAGTACCGACCAAAGATCTACGGTTCAGGAGCGGCTGCTCATCCAGAATCGACCATAAGTTAGGCAGGAGGGTGTAGTTCTAGAACCTTAAGACTGAAGGCTTGAAAGAGAACCAGGCAGCACTCATGGATTTGGACCCAAACTGTCTGTCGCGCTCGAAAACAACTCCGGTATCCCTTTCGTCGTGTTCGTCTCAGCAGGAAGTACGGATTTCTGACTTTCGTTCCAGCTGCAAGGTTCCGACATCCCACTGATGCCAGCATGTCGATCTGAAGGGGCCTTCAAGGAAATGATTCTCAGCAGATATCAGGTCCGGCAGGAATACAGGCTCTCTGTTATCGTAGAAGTACCGCGCATAAATTGCAATCTCCGCACCCGAGTCGAATAGTTGGCGACCGCATCGAGGTCGAGGATCAGCTCTGCAAGTGTGTAGAATGAGCAGCAAGTAGGTACAACTCTCGTTTACAAGAAATGTAAGTGGGCCGACTCGAAAAAAAGTGTATACCAGGCGTTGCGTGATTCTCGTGCGAAGATGGATATAGTGGAGCCACAATGACTTTCTGCCGATCTTTCTGGCTGAGATTTGCGACGAGTGTGGAGGCATGCGAATTCAGTCAAACTTGGTCAGGTTCTCGGATTGATCGGAGGGATGTTCTTTACATGCTTCCCCCCTCAACCCTGCCCAGAGTCCAGGCCCGACTGCGACTTTTCCTATATTCGAGAAAGGGATGTCGAGAAAGCGTGTTGCCTGCTGAGGTACCTCATGACGCATGGGAACTCCTGCTAACGCGTCAACTCAGTTATTTCAAATCGATCAACGACACGGCCGGAAGAGTCAAAATCAGGAAAGAGTATATCAAGATCTGTAGAGGAGCTCCGATCGTGCCGGTGAGTGCTCAATTCAAGTTGGTTGAGCCTCATTATTTCGAGAACTCGTTAACACTTCCTCGCTTCTCGCGTTACCGACGGGTCGCGAGAGAGACGGCGTTGAGTGGCTCGGTGGTCGAGCCAGTGATCTTCCGCTTCGGGTTCGTCCGACCGAGCCTGAGCACTCACGCAAGCTAACTGTCCTCCTGGAAGTTCGACAACTTCGTTCAAAACGCCGGTGGCGAAATCACCATGACTTGAGAAACCGCATTGCTGTCAACGACTCTAACCGTGAGGTGGCTCAGCTTCGGTTCAACCCCATTGAGTTTGGTGACTATTGGGTTATAAGTAATGGCGACCGGATCGCCATGATGCGCGACTGCGCTGACGACAGCCAGCGCTGCCCGACGGTCTATGTTGCTTGGCAACATCAAAGTTAATACTCGACAAATAGCTCAACGATCGTGGCGCGAGCACAAAGAATTTGATCTTCAAGTTCCCGCGACAAACAGTTCAGCGCTTCTTCGAACCTCAGGCAAACCTTACTGAAGCCTCTAAACTATGCGAAGTGAAGACTTGTGATACTGGAGGAATCGAGGATGCTTACGGGCTCCTCCAAGCCGACTTCGCGAACAGGTCTGGCATACTGAAGGGGCCGGACACATGAACTCCAATTTTCTTCTTGTTCCTGATGAGGAGAGTACAATAAAACGGGACTGCCCCTGTGCATTATCGTGAGTCATTATAGTGCGACCGTGGCCGGGTTTGCGGGAAAAATCGTACTCGATAATATATGAGCATTATAGAGGGTAAGATGATTGAGCCGCGACATACGTATGTCGGGCGAAATGACGACGTCGACCGGACTTGTAGATTGTAAACCTTTCTCGCTATCATAACTGAGTCGGTCTTTGCGCGTCAAGCGGCGGGCCGGACTCATCTCCTGACTGAAAATCCGCCGTGATCTTGGGGGATATCGAGTGTTTGGGCTGAATTCCAGGCGATACTCTGAGTACTCTGCATTAGGTTTATTGGTGGAGGTGTGCTTGAAGGTGGAAATGTCCAAGAGGAGATAAGATTCTCGATATGCCCCGAGTTGATGGTTACTATGCTCCTTTGTGAAGTGAGTCCATCGAGAGGCCGTCGATCAGCCGTTGACCTTGGGTCAATATTCTTAGGTCATGAATGATCACGAAGCGATACGAATAGAGGGAGCCACTCGATTCTCCAGGTAAGCCTGGATTCGGATGATCCCCGCGGGAAGCCCAACCTCGTACGTTACGCGTGAGTCAGCAGTAATTGAAACATGGAGCCCTAGCTGACTGTGGTGATCACTCCCCTCGCCGGCTTTCTCCTGACGACTACAGGAAGACAATCACTTTCCGATGATGCCAGTTACACTGGCTATGGCGGTTCGTTCAAATGGACGGGGGAGTTTGACGACCCTGCGCCCTTGAGCAACAACTCCATCAGAGAAGTCTCTCTCGTAAGTGGCGAGTAGGTCGTCCCTGTCCTAGCCGGTCACTGACGTGAAGTTTCTCTGCTTCAACGTGAAGTCTAATGATTCCTCTTCGAACTAAGTTCGGGGACGGCCGGATAGCGCATCGTGTAGTAGTAGAATTGTGGCATTCATAATCAGGCTGAAGAGGCTCGCTCCAGCCTTTTCATCCCTGTCAGTTCTGCGTTGATGCCTTGCCCCATCCAGGCGTGCGGCAGTATTCGAAGGAGCTGATCGAACGGGAAATAAGGAAATTTTATTGCGGGTGAGCATCGGTGATGAGATGATGAGCCATCGGAACTCGATGATCAAATGCTGCTGTGAGCGGATCTCTCAGAGTATGCAAGTATTCTAGCATGGAGGGAGAAGATTCTCTTAAGGGGGTGGCTACAGGCAATTGGGGATGTGGAGTCTTCGGCGGTGATCCTCAGCTCAAATTTGTTGTAGGGCGAGCGCGATTTGCACGTGGAAGATGCATATTTCGAGCAGATTCAGTGGGCTGCGGCGTCTCTCGCAAAGAGGCCGATTATTCATTACTATCGTTATGGAGAGAGGAAGTTGGCTGGGCTGGACGAATTCATCGTGGCTGTGAAGAAATCCGAAGTGACGCTTGAAGGGATCCTAGAGATCATGCAGCGCCTGAGTCCGAGCTCGGGGGTGTTCACCCAAATTTTAGCAAGTCTGTGATTTCTGCACTCGTGGTGGGGTCGTGTTTCGAGCAGGTTATACTCATCGAGTACGCCGCGCGCATCGTATTCAGTGATCAGCTTCTACACACGGTTCGCGAATTACTCGTAAGTCTGGCGTGCATCGTTTTACCTGGCCAGAGCCGCAACTGTTCTCTATCCGTGCTTCGTCCAGTTTGTATGTAAGATAACCAATAACACTACAACCAGTTTATAGTTGAGACTTCGTAACAAAGGGGTTACAGAAGTATATGTAGTATGAGTATCTACAACTATGAATGGTGCTATAGCTGAGCATAGCTCGGAGCTAAGATATGGGACTGATGCAACACACAACACAGCGCATCCTACTTCACTCCTCATGTCACAACTCAATGGGATGAAGCCTTTCTCGGAAAAAACCGTCGAAATGCAAGGACAAGTGAGCCTATCCCCAAGAGGACGACGGTCACATCGTAGTCCCTACAGATCGAAGGCAAGCTGCCGCCGCCATCGAGAATCATATATGTTGACAGAGCGGGGAACCAAGCTGTATGAAAAGAGTCTTTTGTCGAGTCGGAAATTTCTACTCGCTTCGTTTTACTCATTTGGCTTTTTTATTTCATCGCGTCGAGCAGGTTCATTCGATGAAGCTCCTGGCCTAACTCAAGGCCTCGTATTTCAGGTTTTCGGCCCTTCTCCTACTGGCTATATAAGGATTGTGGACGATGATCGAAACGTGAACCAGGAATTCGTAAGCTCCTGAGCGTACTTATTATCGGCGTATATCTACGCGTCTTCCAGGTCGAGCCGGTCGTGAGCATGGAAACCCATAGAAACAACAGCGTCCAAGCCGGGGATCCTCTATGGCCGCGGCAGAGTTGTTAACAAGATTGCCAGAAGTGCGAATTCAAATTATTACTTCCAAATTCACCATGTTTAATCTTACTGTATTCTGAACGTTTCTGAGTTGCTAGTGGCTGCGAATTCTCCATGACGGAGAATGTTCATGGCGCGTCAAGATTCGCGCGGAGTTAGTAGGCGCGATAGAAGAATAAATCCATGGCTTGACGAAAACAGCGTTCGTAGTACGACGGTCTTCAATACCACGGCTATAATGATTCGTTTCTTAACGCTACAGCTGAAAAGGAGCGCGAGAATTGTAGCCGATATTGCAGCGGTTTTCAGTGCTTTGTAGGGAGTCATCCGCAGCAGCCGCTAATCGAAAGAAGGGTACCACTTGCGTCCTTCATCGTACCAGACACGAATATCATGCTAATAGAGCAAGCAGAGTGGTTTTGTTCGTTGACTAAGTTTACGCTCGCGCAAGACACAGCGGCACTTATCGTTACACGTTTCAACTCAACAGGAGCTTACGGATGCGTCATCTCGTACTCACGACAACCGGTGGCGTCCGGGGAAACAAATCGTCGTATGACACCTGGGCTCGGAACTTTCGAGTCGGAACATGTTTTCATTTTCCACGTCGATTGTGACATAATGGCTCCGAGAAGTTCTCATCACTCTCATCGTGATACAGCGCTTCAAGAGAGGGCACCACCACGGCACGCCCCGCCCACTGAGCTTAGCAGAGGTGGCGGGAGCAGGACAGAAGGATGGGCTGGGAAAAGAAGCCCGAGGAGGGAGCTGAAGAGCTCAGGGAAGCGCCAGTCCGTGAAACTGAGAGGGAGGAGGATGACGTTACATCGTGAGTTGACGTGAGCCACGAGCTGGTCATCATCTCTCCGCCATACAGCAGACTATGAATTTAAAAGGCTTGCATTTCAGAACAGAGGCCGCCGCAATAGGCAACTGTGGCTAGCAGAAGTAGGCTAGCGGATATTCCGTCTCATAATTAGTTCTTAACAACCTAGATTAAATCATGCATGTAAAACCTATGAGAAAATGTTCTTCTTGGCCAAACCCGGTTGAGATTCTCGCAGAGGTACATCCTGTAATGGAACTTGTGGTACATGCGTATTCAGATGGTGAGTACTGCCGTCACGACGGTAGTCGACTAACCGATGTTCCGCGGAATCTACTGCGATTGAAGTATTCAACGTGTGCCCTCTCGGCGCTGCAGTGGCTCTGCCGGTGGCAGTAGAGCGGGAATCCAGCTGTCAGAAAAGTATGCTGATTTCGGAGCATTCAATTCTATTCTTCTCCATTAAGCTCTTCTTTACATAATAGCGCGATAACGGCGTGATGTTTTTCAGTCCTCCTCCACTCACGAAACCACCAACGAGACCCGTGTCTCGACCCTTCACTGCACAAGTGAGGAAGCCACCATTTTCTGGCAGAGTTTTGACTTCCTTCACCTGAGCACCTTCTTGAGCTGGCTGCGCATTCGGTATTATTTCTCAGTGCCCTCCACCGCCACCGGCAACTTACCCAACCCCCCTGCAGGATACCATCGGTAGGGCGCTCGTCAAACATCCTGTTGACTAGGACCCTCCTGGCTCTCATCGTCGCCGTCGCGATGATATCGACTCAATTCGCTACTCTCTCGGGCAGCTCCAACGCTTGTCGAGGATATTTGCCTATTCGCCAGCGAGAATACATCGACCGACGCCTTTTATTCTGGGAGTATTCGTAAAGGCCGCACCATCTTCAGGTTCCCGAGCTCCACAACGCCTGACCGGATCATCAGAGCCGCTAAAGTAGGCTGCATGAGCTCCATGGTTTCGTAGGGTCTCGTCCTCGTGCAGGCTGGGATCTAATACCGGACTTCGTCCACGGTCGAAAGCGTTCGAGATCAGAAGTGCTGACTCTCTCAAAGTGAGAAAAAGGCTCTCCGTCTCGGGAGATAGTCGGATTTCAACCGCAGCATGAAAGGCTGTTCGTCGAAACGGAGGTTCCCCTGCTGCTGCGAGCTCTTTGGTTGGATCTGATAGGCTACAATTTTTCTGATGTCAATGTGACAGGGTGCGCAGTGCCCGCGGATTCCTTCCAGGCGTCGCAGCTTCCCCCGGCGCCCAGTGTCCCGAAAGATGCGACCCCGATGCACCCTCCGAAGCCGCCGATGGCACCACCTCCGGGAAAGAGGGCGGCAGAAATTGTACGGTGCTCTACCGGACTGCTCGCGCATATCGCTTTTTCAGGCGCGACCTGTTTCGAGGTCATCGTCATTGTCCGTGGAAGAGCCTGGTAGGATACTTCGAACTCACATTAAGAAATTTCATTTTTCCCATTCGCATTGAAATGAAAACTGATTCTGTCATCCGTGTGCCTCTTACGAATGCATTGATGGGAGCAGTCTGTGAACAAGTTCGTGGCTCGGTTTTTCGAGTTTCTATGGAATTCGAAACTGTTTGAACGTGACGGAATGGGGCCAAGTGATTCAGTGGATGATCGTTCACGTTGAGGAGCGTCCCGTGTCACTACCGGTTTGAATTCGCATCGCCGGTAGGAGAGAAAATGACGCGCGCAATGGTCACGTTATGGTTACACAGTGTTCTTGTAACGGTACAACCCCGATACCGAGTGCACCCTGATGAGTTTAACTACGGCGGAAATCGTATTGAACTAAAAACTCTAACACACATGCACGCCGTGTTGCTTAGTCCAATGGGGGAACGTCGAGATTCTGGGCGAGTTCACACGATCGATCTTCGGCCCTGACATGACGAGCGGTGAGATTGTTAGAGCACTAAAGGATTACTTTAAAAAGTGTGGAACGGACGGTTCCTGCACGAATTTCAGCCGTGCTCCCGGACGTCAGGCTGGCGTCTCTTCGATCCTCGACACAGCTAAAATCCGGGCCGGGCGAGGAAGTGACCCCTGACTCGGAGTGGTTGATGAATCATCGAGACTTAATGAAGATAACCGAGGGCGAATGCCGATGTACTTATTCTCTCCAGCTAGATATCTCTCTAGATTCTTTCCCTGCAATTGTAGCATTGGAGAGCACAAGGAAGACGGACTCAGTCCGCGCGCTTATTAGGCTGCATCGGGGGGCATCTTCGTGCAGCACTGAGGGCCAGCTCCCCTGGCAGGTTCTGAGGAGCTTTTTACACGCGCTGCAAAACATTTCGGTGTGAAGCCATCAGCTGGGGAATGGTCGATAGACTTCAGGCTATGGGTAGGAAGATAGCTCATGGCTTTGCGCACAGTTACCCTTTCAGGTCGTCGCGTGTCTGTCGGTGATGACGCAAATTCCTCGGCTGGAGCAGGCATTCTCTAAACTTCGATCGATCGTACATCAGCGAATTCTTACAGATTAAATTTGCATACCTGATTTTCGCCGACTCCCAGAGCAGTATTCCCCCTGGTCAACTCAGATTGATGCTGAGATCCCTGATTATCCGATGGTCGGTGATGAAGGAGCTTGTTCTTAGCAATCGGCTGATGGCATGATGCAGGTACACCCCGACAGAGCGCGAGATCACTGAACGACTGGAGGCAATTCTCTCACTCGAGGAGATACCCAATCCCACTCTGCAAAGTCTGATAGACGCGTATGAACAGAACGCTGCCCTTTTCGACCCGAGGCCACAGGAAGTAAAGTCGGTGCCTCAGAACGCCGAGTGAGTATTCGCGTTGGCAGAGCAGCGGCAGGCCGGACTAAGTCGGCAGACCGAACCAGAGTCTGGATTCTTGAATTTTAGAGTTGGGATCTGCCTTACTAACGACTCCGTCGTGAGTTGATCGCTCAATCTTTCAGACATTTGAGGGAGGGTAACATCACGTGTTTCAGGACGCCGCGCGGCCTAGAGAGAAATCCAACTGTGGCTGCGAAACATAAACTGAGGTGAGTGTTCGCCATGCGTGAATGAATCATCGGCACGTGGCAATAATGGTTGGAAGGTTCCTATTTGATTCTCAAGCAAAAAACGCAATGAGCGTAACACCTTGTCATCTTAATTTCCCACGGTAGGTGCCGCATTGATGAACTGCTAGAAGACTTGGAGAGTAAATGCCTTGCCACAACCACCCAGGAGAAGAGGGAGAAGACTGGTGAAGATAGTTCTGGTGGATCGCCGTCAGTCGCACCGCTCAGGTTTGGAGATGAAGAGGAAACGGAGAAGAAAGAAAGCCAGACGCGTCAGAGACAAATATATGATTAATGACATGATCAACCACGGAAGAAGGTGCCACAGATTCACAAGTATTTCACGCTTTCTCCTCACTGCACGAAGATCCCTGTTTTATCAGACCGTCACGCCGGGGGTTTTTGGTCGGCCAAGCGGAGAAAATAGGCGGAGCTCCCCGGAGTAAGACGATACACTTACTCTTTCCTGGAAACGCGGGGAAAATTAAAAACCCCTATGCTCCCTAAAGGCACAGCTGTAATGTCCCCGCAGTCAACCGAGAGCGAGTGCGACATTTCTGCACCGCATTCGGAAGCTCCCTGAGATCGAACTTGCATCTTGCTATGACCACACTGGTAACTTCGAAGGTAGGTCTAACGTCCTAATAGTTTTCTGTTATCAGGTTCTTGCCGGTTTGGGTTGTGTCTGCATTGCAGTCCCTTCCACCGATCTGGGATCTCTTCTCCACATTTGCGCGGCGTTTTCATTTTTCGGAGCCTCAGTTACGCTACTACTATGTTGCACAGTCGTAAGGTGAACAGCGTCTGATCGTCATTCACGCTTTGCTTCTCAGGTTTCCCGGGAAATGCAGAATCGGTCTTTCGAGCAATTGCATGACAGTATCACCGATTTCTGAATGGTACTCTACCGCTTTGGTTTTTACAAGTCCGCGGCCCATTCAGTAGTGGCAATCAGCAGAGCTCATATGACGGATAGCATCGCCCGGACGAACGGGCAAGCTTCAACCATCTCCTGAGGCCCATTGCAGCTGGAGAGGTTCTTAAGTTCACTCAGCTGGGGGATCTATAATACTGGCGATTACCTCAGTTTTCGACAGGCTTCAAACCAGAAGTTGCTCCCACTGCTTGATGCTGAGATTTCCTAAGATCCTTGTCCGGATGGTCCATATCAGTTTACCTGCGACCGAGGTATAGCCAACCCGAGGGAAGTCATCTAAACATTTATGCGCGACACGCCCCACCGGACAGTCGCTTCCTTCACATCATGAGCACCGCCATCAAGTACAGGCCTTGAAGAAATTTCGAACTCTTGTGCAACGTAGTCTCATACATCTTCGCTCAGGGAAAAAATCTCAATTTGCCGATGTCTGAGTCGTCTGAAGGGAGTGTCGGGGTGGCGTATTGCTCATGTTCTGCACGAGACATGTGATTTCGCCTGCAGTGGTACGCCATAGGGCCGACCAGACAACATAGAGGGCCCTCGATATTCGGACACAAGTGAACTCTGAAACGTTAAGCCACTCATTCGATCGGTTCAGGCTTTGCAGCACCCGTGCCAAGGCTCTGTCATAAGCCTCTTCATCTGGAGGCATAACTGCTTTTGATGCGTCATGATAGACCCATCGAGTTCTTTTCTCATTTCATTCATCCCGTGCTCGCCAGGATGAATCCCTCTCGAATGACCAAAATACGAGATAACTGGGAAGCACGTTGGATTCCCGCGGCGGTATTGATGAACTTGTAACCCTCCAGTCTGACCTCGTAGATATGGCAAGAGCTGCACTTACTTAAACTCGAGATCAATATGTTAAAGCACAGGACAACGTATAAACATCTGCATCAACAACTTTGAACACTTCAACATTCTAAATCACCTTACTTGCTTCCCACCCACCAAGCTCCTCGCAAATGAAGTCGACGAGAACTTTTCCCATTCTTTCGCTGCTCCTCCCAGGAGCATTGGCGAATTCGCTCAGCTCTCCTTCCGCGGCCCAGTACAAAGCCTCATAAAAGGAAAAAAGTGATTCTGCACATTTTTGTGAATCCGTTGTGGCCGAGGCGAAATTCTTCCTGTAATCGTTGAGCTGCTTGGGGGAAAGCGCGATTTGATGAGACGCGTCAGAACTGAAAGACAACTTATACGGTAATTGCAGAGCTGTGAATCCTACAAATCTCGAGCTTTATTCTCCCCGCACTGAGCCCAAGTGAGAGTGAAGTTTCTATGGTCCTTGGATGGGTAGAATTCGAAAGCGTGGTTGTTATCACCCACAAGTCTGGCGTGACAGAGAACTTTCCCGGGTTCAGTTGGAGTGGGCAGTCTGGTGGCTTCGATCCCCTGAGAGAGCGATGCGATAATCCCTATTACTGTAGGGTAGATAAGCCTACTGGCAAACCAGGAAGCTCCCAGTTCCTAGCAGCTAGATCTCCGAGATAGCTGAGCAGTGTACTGACCGGAATCGGCCCTTCAGACGCTTCCGTGAGTTCAGCGAAAATACGATCGCTTTCAAGAAGGCCTTGGAATAGCAAGTCAACCGCGCCTCCGCAAGTTCGAACATCTGCCTGGTGAATCGAGGATGGAAGCCTGCCGGCGAATAAATCAGCTGCGCCCGATCTGAAACAAGCAATACATTAATCCAGATGGCAAGTGCAAGTGAACAACTTACGCTACGACACCGTCTTGGCTCAGAAAGGTAAGGCTCAAGCGGTCTTTGGACTTCTGAAGCTCAAAGGAGTCGTCATTATTAATATCCCTGACCCGGCAAATCAGCGAGTCGCCCTGAGTTTTCCTGAACTCGGTTCTAGTTTTCTGCTTCGCCTGCTTGCCCTTGCGATACAAAGTGCTTACTGCGTACGTCTGAGAGGAAGCCAACAGTGTCTACGAACAATACGCGGACCGTACTCTGTGATCGAGGGTGAGGGCCTTGCGGGTTTCCGAGCGGACAGTACTCAGAGTCGCAACCACCAGTTCTAGGCCGAAGAGAGCTGCGGCTACTCGAAGGCGTAGGCACATGATGAGGAGGTGAGAATCTTTACTCCAGGAAACTGGCGTCGCGGATGAGAGTGCTCCGCTAATCATACACGCAAGCTCTCCTCGCGCTTTCAGGTGTTGTGTTACGCAACACCAATTTCCATCACGGACTATCACTGCTAGCCGCGGTACATCGTCATGAACAGCGTCAAATTCTCAGTCGAAGTTCTTATCCGTTTTTACTTAGAAAAGTTCTACTCTCAAGCTTTCAATTTCAGACCGTATGGTCGCCAGCCTGAAGGGAAAATTCATCCCTGGGAATCCTGGGTCCGGATGCAGAGAGGAATTCTCCCTACTCACCGTCGTTTCCGCCACTGGCTCGGTGTTCCTGAAACGATAGGCCATTCATGGCAGAAGCACATTGACAGATTTCACTTTTATATCTGCTTCTTTCGGGGGCATAGTCTCAACGCTGTGTTGTGAAGTTTCATTCGCAGGTGGGGCCGCTGTCGTTGATTCCCTATAGTTCTGACCAACAGGCTGGGGCTCTTCGTATGAGGCTGTTTCCTGAGGATCGCGACTGGATGGACATCAACAATTGGCCGGCTATAATCATTACGAGCGCATGATCAACAACGAACCAGTGATCTCACTGAGGCATCTACCCTCGCAGGGAACCACTAAGGTTATTGGATCCCGATCGCGTAGCAACCTACTCCCTTCTCTGTCACGGCTTCAGCCTCCTCCGCCAACTCAGGACTGAATTTACCGGCGCGAACGGCCACCTGACGATGCGCAAACTCGAGCCACGTTACGTGCAACATGCGGAAGGAGTATTTCTGATCCCAAACTACATCGATCGGCCGTGACGACCTGCGGTCTCACGGATAACAGTTACGACGTGAGACTTGTAAATCTCCGCTCTCTTGTTAGAAAAGTAGAACATGCCTCCGCATCGTTCTCGATACATGTTACAATTCCTATAAACTCGCGCATGTCATTATTCCACAGAACCCTCAGGAGACGAGTGCTCAAGTTCGAAATGCTTTCATGATCGCACGATATTAACCCACGTACCCTCTGCACTTGTCCGGTAAATTTCAGCATCAGAGACTCTGCGTGTTCGCGATTGTTACACATGATCATAGCTCGATTTCCTGACAGCGTGTAGCCAGATACGGTGTCGCCTCGAATTTCTAAACTGTCGAAGAGAAGATGAACCTGAACAAACCTCGGAATCCACCTTCGCGGTATGGAAATTATCGCCAACCTCATGCAGGCGCATTTTCTCTTCGACTGTCGGGAACGTCGGCATTTCCTTCAAAACGTTAGAGCCGCCATGACGAAGGATCTCGACTCCCAGATATTCGGGCAGAGGTGGCCCTGACACCAACTGCGATTCGGAGGACACAGAGATGGGCCACTATCTGAGCCCTTCATGGGCCGAGAGTGAATGCAAAACGCAAACAGGAGTTACCACAAGTGAGTCCGCCGGTCCAGACGGAACACGATGACAAACTTGAGAATGCTCATATTCAAGGAAACGGTTCACGCCGAATTCTTCGAGACTTTTCCCAATAGAGAACGAGAATTCCCGCGAGACCGACGGGAACATAGAGTTTATCCGTCAAGGAGGAGCCACAAATAAAGCTTTAGAGTCAAAAGACCAATTGGTGCATTCTGCCCACAGAAACTTACTCGTGGGGGCAACAGCTCCTGTTGTTACCGGCTCGGGTGTCGTTGTAGTTGTCGTGAACTCCTGCGTTACCGGAGTCTGCAGTAACAATCATGGACAGAGGTCGCGGCATCAACAACCTTCACCTCAAACCCCAGATTCCACGCCTTGCGGATATGGTCAGCGTCCTTCTTGGAATCACAGCGAAGCTTGAACACCTCAGGCACGCCCTCCGTGTTCCCGAGGCAACTGTGAGACAGGTCCAATGAGAAGGATCGGGGGCGAGGGAGGCTGGGGAAGGGGTGACCCCTACTCTCGATTTGAAGTACGTTACGGGCCGTAACGTAACGTAATTTTTGCCGCAACTTACGGCACCTTGAGACCCTCGTATGGCCGTAGCGTGAGGAATTTCTTCCCAACCCTTCTAGGTCACGAGAAAATGAAATTTCAGCGTTTCTTTCCGTAGAGCTGTCAGGGCGTTACAGGTGATACAGACGAGTAGAGAGACGCCATACTACTCAATCTCCATCAAGTAGTCGTCCACCTCTGAAGCGTAAGAAGGCTCTTCCCATGATGGCTGGGCAAACCATGACCGTATCATCCTCGCCAGGATTACGTAACTAAGTGGTAACGCTGGTAGGCCTACACTCTGCGAAAATATGCGTTGACTACCCACCTTGAATGCGTGACCCTCAACGTTGACAGACTCGACGAATGCCGACCTGATGGCGGTCTCAATGCCACCCCGAGGCTTCAGAACCAATACTTCTCGGCATGTACCATAAACGACCTAGACGAAAAGAATATAGTCACTACACGACCGGAATGACCCTACCCATCCGCCAGGGATATTCGTCTCGGGTACCTGAAGGACAGACAGCGACTTCTCTTACACGTCGCGCGAATTACACAATCCGGAAAACGATCTTCCACTGAAAACGGGTTCGCTTCACTTACAGCATTGCTATCATCACCCGCCTCAGTGACGCGGTTCTCGGTCTCGGAAGTTTGATCATCATTATCATCGGTCACTTCATCGTCGTTTTTTCTAGCAACCGCACGCATCTGGTCCAAGTCTCCCGAACCTTCATCCGAAATGTCATTGTCATCTCCAGTCAATTCATAGTTTGCATCATCCAGAGCTCGAGTGTCGATATCGCGCGGCTCTGGTGACTCGATGATGCTCGCCGAGAGTCCCTCATCTCCGGTAGCGAACGCCCCACCGACAAGCGCTTCGCGATCGTCGTCATTATCTTCAAGATCCGCTTCATCGCCACTCACCGCTTGCGGGTCGAAATCCGCTGGATTATACGGTGTCTGAGAAGCATCACCCAGTTAATAAAAGAGCAGCGACCGTCTCGGCCTGACCGCGGACCAGGAAGGGAGCAATCTTCGTCGCGACGAAGCACGATTGCCAGCTGCCCCACTCTTTCAAGAGCGTCAGTAACCCCGCGGACACTCACTTGCGTAGGACGAGTTTCGCGCCGGCTGATCTCATGCTCAACAGGGCCTGGTGCTACCTGAGGCGAAACTTGTGAAGTGGGAAAGAATCAAGGATGCGAATTGCGCGAGAACGACACGGGCACTACCATAACCTTACGTGACGATATGCTCCAGCACGGCGGTAATCATTACACGATAATCGCCCTATCCGGCGGCAATCGCACAATCTCAATTTTGGTTCAAACTTTGAGGGAACATTCGCCTCCATTCTGAGATGGATTCTCTACAGGACCAATGCCGAAGAGTAACGTCAGAATAGCGCACGAGTTCTGTTATCCAAGAATACCACTCCGACGTAAAGGAGAAACCATACAGGATGAACCGCTCCAATAGTGAGCCTACAATAAGTTATTACTAGCGAGTTAGTAGTTAGAAATAGTGAGTTTTTATTAATAACTCACCACGCCCGGTAACAAGTCTTCTTCACGAGGCCCGTGGTAATCATCGAAACTCGGCGATGAGGCATCACGATTATCTTCGCCATAATTCTGGGCTGACTCGAACGAGGGCAAATCGGGAATATCAGAAGGAGGTGCTGGCTCGGATAGCTGAAGAGAGAAACGGGAACGCTGAGGGATGAGCCAAAGCAAAGTGCAGAGCGGCTCAGGCGGCAAGCATGCCTGACGAGGGGTGTAGCGAATATCAATGGGAACGGCAATGAGGAATGCGCGACAGGAGCCTTTACTTCTTGGGATGGGAAGTAGGACGCGGCGAAAGTGGCTTCGCTCGGAGATAGACTGTGAACCTGCGGGCCGCACTGAGCAGGCGCGAAAATCGTAGGCAGCCGTACCAGGAGAATGCCTGGTGAGGGCGATGGGGTTGAGAACCATAGAGACAAGAATTCTCCCAGCCACCTCGACGCGGTTAGGGAGACGAGCGCGTTACAACACGCGTTTTTCAGGCACTTTGCAGTGAAATCACACTTGCGGACGCCCGCATCATCGATATCAAAGGTCACTGATCGAGCCGAAACGGATGAGCTGGGCAGGAACACCCACCAGTTTGGCTGTTGGCTGGCGGCCACATGGCTCTGTAGTAACTCAGTCACCTGGAAGGTAGGAAGGCAAGAAAATTGTACCTTTCTTGATCGTCACGAACGCACCAACATCGAACAACGATCTCGTTAAGTCAACTTCAAGTCGGGTCGATTCAACTCAACTCGGACATTCGTCTTCGGGTCCCCTGACCCTTGGGCTTCCTCCTCGGTGTTTCGTGTGGTTTTCCGTGGTACTTTTGTTACGAAAGTTTCGTATGCGACAACCTTCGAAATCTGATGCCTCTGAATGAAACGGTCTTGCCGGTTTCTGCGCACAGTTCATAATCGCGATGAAAGTGGTTAATACCCAACACTATCCGCCAACACGACCTGCAGTAAGTTTATAAGTGCTGAATCACCAGACACAGTATCATCTGATTATTCGCGATAAGTAGAAACTCACTCATATCCCCGTGTGAACTCTCTACTGAAGCACTGTCCGCGTAAGTTCAATGTTTCCCTGACTGTCCGTTGCACTGCCATTCCTCTGAATCGTAAGGTCATTTGCGTGAAGTGAAGCTGTGTGAATTTGCCTCCTGTGAGAATGACGTCCTCAGCTTGCAGTTTGTATCACCGCTTCCCATGTATAAGGTCTTCGGCGTGGGTCGGGGCAAAAGGGCGGAGCAGCAGTCCCCGGGGGGCGCCAACGGTACGTCAACAAAACCGAAGCAGCAGCCTGGCGAAATCAGATTGCAAAAAGGTACTAGTAGGAGCTAGCATGTCAGGGAGCGCGGTGGTACGCAGTCCTCTGATTAATCACCGTTCGCAACAGTATAATTTTCTTGTGGGTTTGGTAGCATGAAACAGCGCTGAAGTGCCGAATCCCGTTGAAGATTCGCAATTTTCAAGAATTTTCGAATTGAAAATCCCCAGGAAAGCCGTCATCTGTCAGAACCCGCCACTTATCTCACCTCTCTGACTCTGCCTGAATGAGTGTAACATTACTGCAATATTGTAGGAGACGGTTGGACCCTGCAGCAGCATTGCGCTTGTTTAGGCGTTTTACCGTGCCCCTGGGTTTTTCGAAGGTCCCGGCGTCGAATTTTGTCGTAACAAGCGGTGGTGTTGTGACGCCGAGTATGGGCCTCAAAGAGTCTTTAGCGTGCGATTTCTGATAGCCACGTCCGCGATCTTTGAGAGACCCTATCGCAGAGTAGATTCGCTGACGACTGAGCAATATAGGCAATTACCACAGATTGGACTCTGACCAGCAATGGGCTAAGAGTGCCTCACGGCACGGCGGAACATGCACCTTTCCCAGGCCTAGTACTATGCAGCACTACGGAATTACGACACAAAAGGACCGCCGGGTCATCTCGGACGACTGAGATTCGTTCGAACTTTCGTGCAAGCTTTATCCCACCTGTAGTCATGCACGAGCTTTTTCGTTCCCTCGTCCTGCCTGCATGCGGTTCCCTCAGAATAGTATATTGAGAATATGCTGTTCCTGGCTGAGCAGATCGTGGTTAATAAATGATCAATGATGATTATTTCTCTGCTGATTTTGTTTTCCTCTGTACGCTGCTAGTTAGACAACTCTCGACTGCGGGGTGAAGCTGTGGAGCTGGTTGTAGTACTATTTTCTTGCTCGAAGCTCTTACCGAGTATGAGAAGAAAATTGAATCGTCCCTCTTCTCTCCGACTTAGTCAATTTTGCAGCATCGTCCGACGCCCCTCGTTCCCTGTGAAGGAAGAAACGTATCTTTTTGTCGTCAGAATTGGACGAGTTGGAGTTGCCTTCACAGTGCCGTATTGAGTTCCCCAACAGCAATAATCTGATGCATTTCTTTATAACTATTTCCCCGGACGAGGGATTCTGGAAAGGAGGTGAGGATCTGTGTGAGCCATACCGCTCCCTCGCTAAATCTACAGCAGTTGTGCGTTCTGTTCTGAATATTCACAGCTGCCTCGGGGTGATCATGCTCGTCTCTTTCTCAGCAAAGTACCGATTCTCCTTCAACATCAAGCCTTTATACCCACACGACGCCCCCAAAGTAACGAGGTTCGCGAGGATTCGCTTCTGACCAGTTCTTCGCGTGGCATTTGATCATCAGGTAAAGTGCGAAACGAAGATTTATCATCCCAATATCGATCTCGACGGCAACGTCTGCCTCAACATTTTACGTGAGGACTGGAAACCAATTCTGAGTATCTCTTCTGTTGTGTAACGTTCCGTGACTGTCGCGTTGCTTCCAACAACTCTCGTCTGCAGTTACGGTCTCCTCTATCTCTTTCTCGAACCCAACCCGAATGACCCGTTAAACAAGGAGGCAGCCGAGGTGAGAAGAGGAAGGTCTTCTTTTGTTTCTCTAGGATGATTCGCGAGAACAACTCAGGTTCTACGGACGGACCGTCGGCAATTCGGTTTCGTAGTGCAACGATCGCTCCGAGGTGGAGTAGTAGGCGGTGAAACTTTCCCAAGGCTTGTTTGAGGGCGAAAGATTGGTTAAGTAACTGGACACATTTTCTGTCTTCTGCTGAGCTTGCGTTGAGTAACCTCAAGTCACGGAAGCTTACGTGGTGGTCTTAAGAAGCGCGGACACAGCGTCCGGCAGGCCGTTTGACCCCGCCGCTCACCGCACTCAACACCTTCGCTTCACCGAAACGTTATGTGCTCAGCTGAACGAGACCTGTTGAGGGTAACTTGTTGTGACACTGTCTTGAATTCGCAGCTATTTTCAGGACTTTTCCACGCTCAGCATCTCCCAGAGGACTCCTTCCTGAAGCGACCTGCAGAAAGCCGCGGAGACTCTAAGCCTTGTGTGCGGTATGATATAACGAGATTGCTGATTGTTGCACAGTTGGAGCTACCGTGACGGTGGCCTATGCAGCTCAATTGCACTCACGAAACTTCGAGAAAAGAACGGCCGAGTCCAACATTTCCGCGGGGAAGTCCACACATGGGCGGGGTGACTGCTCGCCCTTGGTGAAGTCTTCGATGCACGGAACACTGATGAACACTGATGAACACAGATCGTACGCAGAAATCAGAGAAAAGGTGTTTTCCCTTTGAAGTCCGTGAAAGCCGGCTGGAACAAGAAGAGACGACGATCAACAGCACTCTTGATGATAATGAAAATGGTACTAAGCCATCAACGGGATCTTCCAATCTGTACTCGGAGGACAATCTAATGAAATGCTTCCATTCTGGAGTACGTTTGGCCGTGGACCTGACTCAGGTCACCTGAGGCATGTCACTCGGCCGGGGGAAATGATCATGAGCGATTTTTAGCAAGATCCACCAGTCATTGATCCGGAGCCATAGCTTCTCTAATAACCACCTCCGAAAACGGGATGTCTCTTCTCGTAGTATACGAGTAGGCCGTTCTTCATGGCAGAGATTTGCACGTCAATGAAGGCGTAGAAATCATAACGGGTGGGACTTATAGCATAGTTGAAGAAGTCGTAACTCACCGTGGACGTAATGGTACCAGCGCGGCCTGATGCAGTTGTATGAGATATGAGGTGATGGTTCTGGCTTTTCAAGTCCACATAACCACTCAAATTCCCATACCCCACAGTTGACACTGTCCCGATATCAGGGATCGTAGTTTTAGTAGTCAAAATCGTTGTGGCATTGATCTGCTTCCCAGAGTATACGTCATAGCCTCCCATCTTGAGACATGGAGGGATGCTGAATTGGACGGACAGCTTTATACCCATGGGAAGATCGATGTCATGCGCGTTGACGCCTTCTCCCCATATCCCGACATCCACTGGGTACGCAGAGGTCTTGGAGAATATCATAAACAGCTCGAGGGCGGCCATCGCCTGAACTTGCGCACCGGGGTTGGGGATGATGAGGATCCCAGCGTTGAGCAAAGTAGCATTCCTCCGAAGGTAGAAGCAGTAGTTTGGGGGAGGCGGATCCCACTTCGGCACCTTGAAACACCCAGGCGGCTTGTAACCAACGACATCCAAAGGATATGGACCAGGAATAGGTTCGATGCATTCGTTGCTGAACATATCCTTCCTTTCGGGAACACCAGCAGAAACCATGAGTTGATAGACGCCAACAAGAGCGATGAGCACGAGAATTTTCAGCACCGGCATAGACGACCCTGCGGAAATTGATGACTCGGATGCAGCCAGCGTTGGCCGAACTCTGACGACAAAGTAGACAGGCCCTCAACAGATGCTTGGTTCGGCGCACAAGGTTAACATCTGAAGATGGATAGCCGTTCCTGGCTTGCTATGCTCATCGTCGAATGCGCAGGGCCTGCGCCGCAGGCTAAGCTGGTTCTTCGTCACGCCAATAAATTGCGGGCTATCCATGGGGTTTACCCCTGACTGTACTGTGTACCGAACTGAGAGCCTTGTGCGGATGAGAGGGGCGTCCCGAAGCATGCGTGCAGAACCACTCGCAGCCTAGAGTAATGTGGAACCTAGCTCCAGAAGCGTGGAATTGCAGGCTGAGAGGCCGCCAGTGACCACGGGGTGGTGGCTGAACTCTGAGAGGCTCTACCATGCACGCGGGAACCAAATATGAAAAATATCAAACCTCGTGCTGTGGAGCACAGGGAGAAGGCTATCTGCGGGTCATGCGATATCTAAATGAGAATTATTTTCCGAGATTCCGCACGAGAACTGTGGGTAGGAACGAACCCTTCACGACGAGCAGGTGGGAGTGGATAATAGTGACGCTGAGGATCTCTCCTCCTCGAGGGTTCGAAACCGTCGCCGGCATCGGTGATGACCCCGAAGAGTATAGTGAGGCGAAACGAGTTGAAGACTATCTCCATATCATCGTGACCTCTCTGCCGATCTTTTTTCGGGGTAGAAGCGCGCCCCCCGAGGTCTGTGTGATGCAGTGATCAACTAGTAATTACTGGTACTAGTAATCAACTAGTCCTGTAATGGCTCTCTCTCAGCAGTGCTACCCACTACATAATGGACCCATAAGTTTCACCTTGGACCAACTCGTTCAGCCAACTTTCGTTCGATCTGAGCAAGCCGGGGCCAGTGGGAGCGCTTCATCGCCACTCGTTGAATCATATCCTCCCTAAACTCAACCAGTGTGGCTCGCACGCGGCACATCATCAACAAGCTCATTTCTTCTTTTTGCCTTTCTTTTTCTTCGCGGCGGCAGCAGCCGCTTCTTCCTCAAGCTGTTTCTTCTCCGAGAAAAGACGATGAAGGTTCTGAGAAAATACTACGTAACCCGGGCAAGAGATCAAGCCAGGAATGAAGCGAAACCTTCGCATCGAATAAGTGAGTTCTTTACGGAAATAGTCTGACCCTTTGACAGATGGACGCACTCATGATTGCCAGCTATTAGCTGGCAGCTAATGCCGGGGAGAAGGCAGAGATCACACAGCATGGGATCAAAAAGCTCCGTTTCCGTCATGAGTCCGTTGACGAAGACCCTGCAGTGTCAGGTGCTAGCGAAATCATGCGACATGAAGCTGTGGAGACGAGAACGCGCTTCCTGACTCACATCCGATGCGATTCTCCACTCCGCGAAAGTTTCGGGATCGAAGAGAGCCTCGTCCGTTCCTACGGAGTCTGAGCGACACAGAAAAATACTGCGGGGTTCGGAGAGGGGTTTTCCGGCAGAATTTTTTTGACAAATACTCTATGATTTATCCTAGTTGATCCTATCCTTCCTATCAGGGGCCCTCATCAGGTAATGATGAATATACACTGGACAGCCCACGTGACTGGCGACCGACCTCCTTCCGGCGCTACAAGGCTGGCTGCCTCGTCCACTGTGGCAGCAAAGTCGTCCACCATAGAGAGGAACCTGATAGGGCGTTCGAAGGGAGAGCTTGAACAACGTGGAACCACTTTTCGCTGTCTTTCGCCCACTCCGGCAGAGAGTTCATGAGCTCCTCTTCGAGCCCACGAAGGGACGTGATCCCCACCATTGGTTCGACCGATGCCAAGTGGCGCCTGCACATGATCAGACGAGTTTCACTCAGCTAGATCTGCCCACGCGGCTCGGCATGCCCGGGGATACAGGGGCTCAACGCGAGCCGGCCTACCCACAAGTTGTCAACAGGCCCTATTGAATAGGGCATGCTTTCATAACCTCTTTGGAGGGCGGCTATATTATACTCTGCGCAGGTCAGTGACACCAAGTGAGTCGACCGAAGCAGCCCCCACTCACGACATGCGATCTTCGACTTCCAGCTTCTTTCGGAGGCGTTGGCCCTTCGCGATCAAACGAGGATTGGCCGATTCCTGTCTACAGGGATGAATTCATGTCTTTTAGCTGGCCAGGGTCTCACCCGTTCGGACGCACCGATTGCCTTGTGCAATGCATCCAGACGAGCGGCCGTGCCCCTGCAACACGAAACTCGAGACGAACGGAGTGGTCAACCCACTTGGTGGTGTCTTCGATGGCCCGGAGGAGTGCCAAATCACACAGGGCTCGAGTACGGACTAAACTGAGGAAAGAGTCGGCGCTAAGGCCAAAAACAGACGATTTGGACGGCCGAGGCCCTCAGCTCGAGAGATAATGCAGGATTGAAGCTATTGAGAGACGGGAGGTGATTCAGTTTCAACGCTGCAGGCGGCCACTTTACCTACTCCAACTCGTCGCGAATATTTCAGCACTCTTCAACGGACGTAGCCCCCGATTCGCTCTACCGGGCTCGTTTGATATCCCCAGGAGCCACTCCTGTCTGCGCTCCCGCATCGAGAGCCGAAGCCAGCTCATCCACAATCGTGACAAGCGACGATTGCTCTGGGGTTTCTTCATAAGTGCCCTTTAGCTCCGCTTTCTGCCGTCCAAGCGAATCGAACGCTGTTCAGAGTAGATTAACCACTCACGCGAAGGGCTATACTGCTAGCAATTTTCGTTCCGAAGATCTCCGCTTCGTGAAGGACTTTAACGTCGCACGGCCACTGCGTCGACTCAGTCCTGGCTTCCTCGAGCTGAAGAAAGGTCTCTGTATGGGAGGGAACAGGTGCAGTCACTTCTTCCTGTAGCTTTTCAAGGTCCTCCAAGTTCGCGCTGTGCCGTTGCATCAGTTTGTTCAGACGATTATCGCAAGCGTTGGCGTTGTCAGCAACTTCCTCGCAATAGGTAAACGGCCTCTCGGGGACCTATGATGGGACGACTCGCTTAACGGGCCGTCTCATGGAGCGGTTGGCCCGCATCAATCATGCTCCACAGCAATAGCCGCAGATCTGCAACGCGCCTCGATAGCTGGGAAGCGTAGAGATTCTTCTGAGCTGCTGCTAAAGTAACTCACTTTGTCCGAGTGATTGTTGTATGCGTAGCCCCGAACCACCTCGGAGTCGCAGAAGAAGTTACGAGTCCATTCGCACAGGAATCGCCTCTTTTTCGCGGAGAATTGCGTTCCTGCAAAACGGCCCTTGCGGCTTCTTCAAACAAACCGGCCAATTCCACATCACTACGGTGGATTCAGTATCAACATCAATGGACTACAACGACTTGAAAAACAAAATGGAAGAAAATGTTACCGAGACCCCGAGGACAAACTCGGTGAGGCGTAGGGCGCGAGCAAACCTGTTGCGTAACAAACGTGAGCACTCATCGCCCTCTTCAGCATAGCCCGAGATCTCTCCTGAGATGGCAAGCTTCCCGCAGCTCGGAAGATCGTCAGCCTACCGCTGTGCACAAGGCGATAGGTTCGTGACCGCGAACATTCTTGGCCGCTACGTCACAGCCTTGTGCTAGCAGACAAGAGACGACCTCCGCTGAGCCGCCCGCGGCAGCCTGACGCGTGGTTACTGAGGATATCTCGCCCGACCCTCCCGAAGTGCGACTAATGATAACGTAGAGAAGTGCAGAAGCATGACGATTGCACTAAGAGGGGGAGAGGCTATAGAAATCGGAGATTCGCTTCACCTGGTGGAGAACCGTGTTCCCCAAATGGTCCACATCGTATGGGCTCATACCATCCTTGAGAAGAAGCCACACAATCTGCGGAGGCAAGACGAGTGAGAAGGTCGCTCGTACACGCGACGTACCTTCAAATGACCTTTGAATGCTGCCCAGTGCAGTGGTGTGTGTTTCATAGTCTTGGCTGGCGCCTGACAGAACGAGCGCAGACTACTCCGAGTACACCAGCTTGTGTTTACGAGGCAGCCTCTCGTGGAAAACAGCAGACTGCTGGACGCCCGAGTGGCCAGGCACACGCCTTAGAATTGTACGACAAGAGGAGATGATTCGTCCTACGTCTGTGAGACTCTCTCGGGCGGTGCGGAAGATGACGCCCCCACCTCGAGATAAAAGGGACCTGAACTCGGTCAGGGTATCGAGGATCCTGAGCGGTAATCACCTCGTCACGGTCTCGTTGCCATTGGATGCCGCCCAGGTAAGAGGCGTCCACACCTTGGCGTCACGGCAAGTAGGATCCTAAGCAGGACTCGGCGTCAGACTGAACCGCTGTAGAAGTGGCCAAAAGACTGAAGACCTCCGGTTTCCGAATCGCTATCCCTGAATACCGCTCGTTTGGCCAGAAGACTTGAACACTGGGCTGTATCATCTTCAGCGCTTGCTTCCAGTAGCATCTTGTTCGCAGCATGCACATCTAGGACCTCCTCGGTGACAGCGGCCGGGTCGCCTTCAGCGTCCGTCTCCTGAGAGATCGTGCGTGGAGAGAAAGCGGGTTCGAAAATCGCGTGAGAAGTCAGGGCCGCAAAGTGAAAAGGTTCGCTTTTGTTACGACTTGCCCGAAATGTCTGGAGCGTACTTTCCCAGTTGACCAGTAGACTGGTTCTGTGCGACTCCGACTGGACTGTCTCAAGGATGTCTTTTGATGAGAGTGATTCAATCACTCACTTCAACCATAAACCATCAGTAAATTTATAAACTGATGACCAGCAGAGATGGCGATTCAGCCATGAAGCAATGCCTGCTCACGAAACGAAGCCTAGGAAGTACTACCGAGTACTAACGAAACCGAAGGCTAGTGTCGAAGCGAACTTGAGAGGTCTTCAATCCATACCCTACCATTATAGCAGCCAAGCTAGTCCTCATGATGGTAGCGGCCATGCCGGAAAAGCAATGATAAATCGCTCAACAAAAAGGATGGAAAATACGTCCAGAGTTGTCTTTTCCTGCGGGCGTTTGAACATCGTAAATCGTCGGAAGGTACGCTCGGTAGCGAGCGAGATCGCTGATAAAGCGAAATTGTGTGCTCGATGCGCTGCACTTACCGGCTTGATTGAACAGAAAGCCAAATCGTCGAATCTTCCGCCCTTGGAAATTGACAAACTACAACTCGTGGACGATATCTCGAATGACAGAGGAATGGTGCAACAAAACTCGCTGAGAGTATCAATCAACTCAGAACTGCAAGCATATCTTTCTATCACGGAAGGGAAGACATCGTCCTCGGGATATGCATTCTGACCCAGAATTAAACAGAGTGACATGAACAAGACAATCGATCATCTATTAACAATTATACACACCCGAACTAAGGCAGCAATCTCAGTATCAACCGCTTCAAGACCGTGACCGATGGCCGCCATAATGAGGAGCCTTCCTTGTGTGCTGTGTGGGACCGGGGAAGGGCATCTCTTTGCCCTCTACGAACCATAAGGGACGATACTCCGGTATCGACACGTAGTTTACGGGGGAGTTGCGGTAGTGGTTAATGTTCGCATCGAGACCTTGGATGCGGGAGAAGCCCGTCTGGCAGACTTTAAGAGAATTAAATCCCTCAAGCTTGTAGCCCTCGAAGGCGTTCATAAACTCCATCGCCGCGTCATGGTTCATGAAGTTGACAAATGCGTACCCCATGTTGCAGCGGTTTCGGAAGTCGATCGGGAGGTAGAAGAAATTGAATTTTGTATCGAAACCTCGCGCCCGGATGACGTCCAGGAGCATCCTCTGAGTGTACTTGTTGGGGATGTTCCGGAGCATCACTGTCGTCTTCTTTTCTGCAGGCATGTGACGGGTAGAGTAGTGATCTCTATCTTCCATTTTAGATCGTTGTCGCCGCCCGCTCCGATCGACTTCAGGCGTTTCACGTGGATCCTCTTCAACGACCATCACCAACTCCTCTTCCCCCTCTTCCTCAACTCTCGGTGGAGGGTCCTCCTCGACAACCAAAACCAGGTCATCGGCAGCGTCGGGGCTTCGGGGATGAGAAAAACCGAAGGCTTCGTCAACCGCGACGCTTTCTTCTCGCCCGCCGAGACTGCCAAGCCGCACTCGCATACGATTGCTCAGCTCAAGACACTCGCTCTGAGACCGATAACGCGGGCTCATGAGCACCGAAGCCTCGTCGGACTCGTTAGCAGAATAAACGCTTGCAGCCAATCTCGGAGATCCAGTGAAGAACTCGTCCTCAACGGTGAAGTGCAAAAAGGTGTTGAAGTTCTCCACGCGGACAGAGGACGGCGAAACGTCGGATGCCTGGTCGAAGCTGCCCGGGGAAAGGCATCTGATCGGCGGTAGAGTCGGCGGTCGCCGAGGACTAGACTGGCCTGCTGACGTGGTTGACGGGGATCTGCTGCTCATCACTAGCAAAATCGCGGGAGCCTCAAATAACACTGAAATGGTGAGAATAGGATCGTTACAAATCGTGACTAAGTCGGAAGCCAACTCAGTGGAAACTCCGTAAAGTCCATGAGAGACGATCGACGCATCGAAGCCTGAATCAGAACTTCGAACTCCATCCAAACCGATACGCTCGTTTAAGCCGATGATTAACACTCGAAAAGAATTTCGAAGAGCGATGCAAATTTTCGGAAAAACTCTTTCCGTTTCGAACCTGACCGGAGAAATCGTCCGCAGCAACTTGAGTTCGAACCTTCTCGTAATACCGTTGGAAGTCGCAGTAATATACACCGTTGAACTACTGGAAATTAAGAAATTCCTGGCTGTCCGTTTCCGTCGAAAACCTACGCAGATGAGGTAGTATCACAGTAGATTTATAATTATCTTCGAAGCAATCATCGCGAGAGGTTTCGAGAGTTCAGAATACGGGCACCGAACACTCCTGAAGAAGGGAAAGAGAAGTGACGCCGGTATTCTCCTTCGTCGTCGGGTCAGAGACAACTCAAAGAAGAACTTGAAATCTTGCTCTCTTGAGATTCCTTACGTGGATCGATTTTGGCTGAGCCGGCTATTCATTTTCCTTCTTCAACGCGCTAGATACGGGATGTAGGATATATAGCATTCATCTCAGTTAAGAGTTATCTAGCTTCATCCCAGTATGGCTGTCGACCCTAAGATCATGAAGGCCGCCAAGAAGGAGGGCACCAAGGCCGGTCACGATATCGCCGGTATGTCCGCTATGGGCGGCATGCAGTAAGTCGACACGCACGTAGACAAGCTCGAAGTATCAAGTTTTGATGTCAGGTTCTTCGTGAAGGCTCTCTCATCCGCTGAGGGAGATATGGAGGCTCTTCAGGCTGCCGTCGCTGAGATGAACAACGAGACTGCTGACCTCGGAATGTACATTGTTGAAAAGGCATACGTCGGTGTTTAATTCTTATTTCCAATTCAGTATGTCCATCTCTGATGGCCCTAAGCAGTTGGCCATCCACTGCCGTATTCCCGCCAGCAAGGCCGAGACCGTCTCTGCGAAGGACTGGGTAACGTCGCTATTAGTCCGATCGGCTAATAGTCTAAGATCCGTTTCGTTTAGGTTGAGGCTTCGATCAAGTCTCTTGGTTTTGAGGTCGCCCCCGAGGCCACTGCCGAGCTTGTCGAGATGACTCTTATCCCCAAGGAGGGCCAGTTCCCCATCAAGATGAAGGACGAGATCATCGGCCAGGCCTTCGAGTTCCTCAAGTCTAAGGGACTCTTCCTCGACGATGACGAGTCTGATGATGACTTCGTTTTCGGCGATGATGATCTCGGATCTTTCTAAACGTCAACTGGATATTTACCTGGCAAAATTGCTAAGTCGATTTCCATCGTTTACTGCAAGAGCGCTCTGCGTTAGTTGCAATTAACTTAGCTAGGGGATAGTTCTGCGCGTCACAGTGTCACGGTTTCCGGGACCGTGACACTGTGAACCGGGTTCCGGCATGACGGGGGCCGATAGCCGGGAGGGAGCGTAAATCCCGTCGATGAAGTGTTCGGTCCTACAACCCATTCTGGATTCGCGTAACGATGCTGCGCATGGGAAGCAGAGAGACAGCCGATTGTTTCTCCAGTATTTTGTTAACTCATGAGCACAGATCAAGACGAATATGGCTCGTTGACTCTCTTTCACCACAAATTCAAGGCCCTGCTCTCCATGCCATTGTGGTTCTACCTCGTAGTCTCTGCTACCTCGTCTTGCATCTCGATGTGCTGCTTCTCTCAGTCGATGGTGAGCGTTATGTCCGTGGTCATCGCTGCTGGCATTAATGTTTGGGTGGCTCATGCTATCTATCCGCCCGACATCGCCGTACAAGCTGGTAAGGAAGTTTGCATTAGGCTTCCTCTTTTCCCTCGTTGCGCACAGTCTGGTTGCCTGGATATTTCTGTACCGCAAAAATGCGTAAAATCTCCTTGGGGAGATTATACTACGGTCACCCGGAACGTGCTCGTTACATCGTCGCCATATGTTTTGGAGGTTGAACAAGTTTAAGTGCACGAAATTCGCGAGTCCTGAGTGGATGTCGTCTTTCTTCCTAGGCGTCTGGGCTTGGCCGCACACGATTTGCGGCGATTTGGTCATCACCGCGGCCGCCTCCTTCTTCGGGACATGGATGATGGCTCCGACGATGTCGTTAAATTTGATCATCACGGGGTGAGTCGTACTTCGAGGAGAAGAGCTCCGATTTAGCCGGAATTTCGGATGTCTTGTGGACAGATTTCCGGCCGAGGTGAAACCTTCGAGTTTCCCTAGAGTGTCTATGAAGATCCCCCGGTGGCTGAAGATCAACCCCGTTTTCGGGAAAGATCCAGAGAATCCGATGTCGATTTGTAGTGAGGGTGAGGACGTCTGTTATTCCGCGGGATGGCACAATCTGCCACTGTTACGTCCGCGAAGTCTTATCGGTAAATACGAGTCCGCAATTGGGTTTTTTCTTGATCGTAGCGTACACGGTGAGTTATTAGTGCAACTCCGGAGGAAATGGTGCGTGGGCTTCGGATATTCCCGGATCTACCGCTTTTGATTCGACCGCGTTGGAGCCGGCAGAGTTTCTTCTTGTTCTCATCGCTTTTCGCGGTATCTGCACGTCATTCGGATACGGCAACTGAACTAAGTCGGGATATTTATATTGATGAAATGGTTGTCATAATTAGTAATATCTCGATAAAGTAGTATATTTCATATAAAAAGTCATATTAGTAATACGCGTGAGTGGTCTTTGTAGGATATTTTCACTCCGTATCCTGCGACTTTCGCGGATAAGCGCTCTGCCTCGATGAGCTAGTCCACTTCGAGTCTCAAGATATCTTGCTCGAATGAACGGTGGGTGTATTTACCAAGCTTGCCCGAGCGACTGTTCAGAATTTGGGGGCTGCCATTTCGCTCTGTTTGAAAGCATTCCTGGAAGTTTACAAAATCTGGGAGCGCTTTTCGGACGTCCTCGAGTGAGTTTGTCGTTCGTAAGGTACGGCCGCAGTCCGACAGGTCATCGTGGCTGGCATCGGGGCCGCGATCATGGCAGGGGTGAGCTGCACTGACAGGGTGTGCTGGATGTCGATAAAGTTAATCTCAGACCTGGGGGATCATCTTGTCGCTGTTTATGATGCTGCATCCTATACCGTGGTGCCGGGGTGACCTGGTGAGTGTCAGGCAGTTTCCAGGGGATCGTATATTCGAGATCTGGAAGAGACGCCGTATCTTCCAGTCCAGATCGGTCATTGATTGTTCTTCCTCCAATATGCTTGTGCTTCTGAAGGAACCCCTTCTTGCACCTTCGATGGGCACAATGACTACTAGCTTGTCTAAATCGGTTGGATCGATTCTTTTCAGATGCTCCTTAAAGGACTCTACGGAGCGGTAACTGAGGCGATATGCAATTCACTCGCAATGGCTGTTCGTAGTCATCCAAGTCTCTCCTCGGATGAACTCGTTGGCTGCGCAGGAGCGTTCACCCCCATCAGATCGTGCACGGCTACCCGAGCCGTAATTCGTCAGTAGTACCCTATAGTACTGGTTTTGCATCCGCCTTTAAGTAGCAGACATCGAAAATTCTTACCTCCAGTATATTATCTTACTGAATAGAAGTCCAGTAATCGTGTATTCTCTTCTTACTTTTCTCATTGAGCCGCTATCAGAACTGACCAGGATACCGTTAGACTTTGTCAATTGGGTGAAGAGACACGGCTTTCATCTTCACCGGTTCCGCCGGAGACCGTATCCGCGTTGGTATCTCCTAGATGTGGAGCAGCAGATCTTGAGGTTGACCCTCCGCTTCCGTGCGCAGAAGTGCATCATTCTATGCAGTATTTTGTTTTATCATGAGCGCTAATCTCGCCGAAGATGGCTCGGAGACGCCGGTGATCAACGACAGGAAGAAGCCTTTGTTGCGAATACCTTTATGGTTCTACTTTGTAGCATCAGCGTGTTCAAGAGTCGTCTTGATGTGCTGTTTGTCTCAGTCATCAGCTTGCGCGATTTCAATAATCATCGCCACTGCCATTAATGTTGGGGTGGCCTACGCTATGTACACGCCGGAGATAGCTGCGCAAACGGGTAGGGATGGTCCTCTTGGGCTTGCGCGCCGGTTGAATTTTTGAATCGTTGTTGAGGGAGCTTTGTTGAGATGATACTCGAGTATTAGATGGCGTCAGCACGTGGAATTCGTCTCACTGGCGGACGAATTTTGTGTTGTTCAGTCAGTTTCCTCATGAAATGCCCATGAGTTTCGAGTCTTAGATAGCATTGGATGCGCTGTGGCTCTTCGTGGCCGTTCGTAGCCGTTCGTAAAGTCTAATTTGATAGTGTCACGAGCTGTGTGTCTGAATTGCTCGCGTGTTACCGCCTTGCTCCACCAGAAGATACGCGACGTCACAGGAACTTGGTTTCTTGTGGAGAGGATAGCATTTCGAATAACAAGCGAGTTGCGGGGACTTTTTCACTCAAGTCAATGTCGTCTCTCTTGTCAGCTGTGTGGGCATGGCCGTACACGATTTGCGGGGATCTGGTCATCACTGCTGCTGCTTCCTTTCTCGTAACATGGATGCTCACACCAACGATAGGATTAAACGATTTTATCGGAGGGTGATATCATTATCGAGATGTAGCGACGATGCTCACTGCGATTCCTCTCAGGTTCCCGGTCGAGACAAAAGCCTCGACTTTCCCTCGTGTGAACAGGAAGTTGCCCTGGACGTGGCTGGAGATCAACCCGTTATTCGGAAGGGACCCAGAGAATCCGATCCCTAAATGTACTTACCGTTCTCGGAAGCTTTAAACCTTCCCGAATGACCTTGTTTGCTCTACGCTGGTTTCGCATGAGAATAAGCGCGCCGCCTCTGGAGTTGAGCCGCAGGGCCACGTTGAATCCTGATTCTGGATGTGTGCGAAAATTGACTCTGTTCATCGTGGATGGGGGGGGCGCGTCGTGTCCGAGCTGTGATGGATTTCATGCGTGACGTGCGTTGAGGAGTGCGCACTGTGTGACAGCATCTCGCCTACATTCGGACCTTGCGTCGAAGTTTGCTTGAAGCGCGTTAATGCTGACGTGTATCCTCAGGTACTGCGTTCAAACGGCAGTTCCGCATGGGGATCATCGGAGCCATTGCTTTGGCGGCGGTGAGTCGCACTGCGAAGATTCGGCGAACTTAGGTGTTATCTTTGTCAGACCTGGGGCATCATTTTATCGTTGTTCATGATGATCCATCCACTGCCGTGGTCACAGAGCGACCTTGTAGGTCTCGGGATTGCAATATTATCAATGTCCTCCCAGCATCAACGTTCTGCGTAGTATTCGTGAGCGCAGACATATGTTGCGACAAACTACCGCGCTCGGTGTCTCCGGACTCTGCCGATTCTGTACCTCTTCGATTGGAATGGGACACTCGTTTAGATGAGAACGCAGGTCTTGAACATGGTGAACTCAGTTTCACACCAGCCACTATGGGAGCTCCGCCGTTCATATTCAAACTGTTGTCGGAGTGGATGTGGCCTCTTCCTCAGGTGCTCCTGAAGGGACTCTATGGAGCGGTGACGGAGGCGATATGTGTCATATTTGCAATGGTTATTCTCGTCGTACAGGTGTCTCCTCGAATGAATCTGTTGGCTGCGCAGGAGGGTTCATCTCCAGCAGATCTTGCGCAGCTATCCGAACCGTAATTCGTCAGTAGTACTCAATAGTACCATTTTTGTCTCCTTTTATCTTAGTAGCATCGATTTTATTTCTGGTATATTACTCTACTAAATTGAGGCCGTCCAGGGAGATTATTAGAGTTCGTCAATGGGGCGCGAGGGCAGCGGTTACTTTGGGCTTGACAAAACATTGCGCACGACTCTTCTCCCACTCGTGCTCGTATCCGCATTTGCAGCGCCTCTATAGAACCGAACGCATCTTGAGAATCTCAAGATGCGTTCAATCTCAAGTTGAGATTGACCCTGTACAAAAATATGTTCAGTAGCCTTGTGTTGTCGCTGCTATGATTCCTTTGCTCTTCCTGCTGACGTCCTGTTTAGCGGTCGCTGAGGCGGTATTTGGAGGGCATAGGAGGTAATCATTGAACGAGGTTGCTCGAGAACTCGAATCTGTTATTCAGGTCGTCTATTGGCGTCCCCGGCATTGTCAGGGCTTCTTCGTTCCTGCAGGCTCTTCACAAGGAAGATACTTCTGCGGATACAATTGTACGTTGGTTGCTTTTGGAGAGGTTTCGTGTGATCGTGTTCGCTAGAACGTCAGCAGAAGAAAACTGTGGCACTCATAGTATGGGATCGATAATAGATTCCCGATTTTTGTGTTTCGCCTGAGCGAGGCTGCAGTGCACTCGTCAGGTTCGAGACGCCTTGGAAGAGTTTGTCGGCAGAGATGAATTTTATTTATCGTATTTCGATATGAGTGATACGATGAAGGAACGGTAGTGAATTATGAGAGGGTGTATTCGGTTGATGATTTTGGGGAGGGTGTCCGCTGCTTTCCGGGTGCTAGCGCTCACCGATGTATCAATGCATTACTCCCGGTCGTCTTGTCTCCCTACAACATGGATGGACGCAGCAGAAAATCCCTATCTACAGGTTCAGTCGAGCGCATCCGATCGAACAGGACGTCCAAAAGATAATCCGGCTAACACTAAGTGGGGCAACTGGAGGCGAGAATCCCACCCAGACTACGGGGTTTTCATGGACTTACTTCGTGTCTCATACCGTCTGCGGGATATACATCTCCCGTGTGCGCTGCTAATCAGTCGATTTGGAGCTTCCCGCTGTATGATGCGTTTTCCGTGAGCGCTGATGATAGGTGGGTGGGATTGTATTAAGTGTGAAGACGCCCTTCAGGACAGTACGATGGCTACGTGGATGAGGTGAATACGGCGATGAGGCAAGGTATCCAAATTTATGGTCGCGACGTAGCCTCTTTCACGCAGAAGATACTCATGCCGCAAGTTGAAGAAGATGATGTAGGATAGTTTTTTCGCCAATACTCTCTGCTTGCGACGACCGTAAATTATACTCAGTTAATCTTGGCGAAGAAAGCCCAACAGATGACCGGTGTGACGTTGAAGTTGCTGAAACTTCTTCAGAAGGAGCAGCGGCACAAGACTATCGGGACTCAAACAATGCTGTGAGCTGGCGTGTTTAATGCGAACTTCGCATTGCGAAGTGGAGCCGCACGCTCTATCAGACTCTTCAAATAATGGATCGTACTGGTTGCCTTCTCTTGCTGGCGCCCGCTTGGAATCGTTAAACGCTCGAAATACCGTTTATTGGCCATGAACTTCCGTCTTCTCTCGAAGCGTTCAGGCTAAGTTAGTCGTAGAGGAGTTGTACTCCCGATCCAGACGAACTGTGTTAGATTCTGTTGAATTCTCCCCTTTTTGCATTGTCGCGAGGTGGGGGCGCGAACGACCTGGATTCGAGGAGAGTGCTTCTGTCGCAGGGATCTCATCGGAAGTGAGTTCAAGCAACTCCAGCAAGCCTACTCGAAGCCCACTGAATTCCGAAAGTCGGAGTCTTTGAACGAGTACTTGAAGGCAGCATTTGGAGAAATGTAACCCGGGGGCCGCAGAAGGAATCCATTCTGAACATGCTCTCGAGAAGGTTGGGTGCAATCCGGTGAGCTTTTCAATCCGTCAACAATCGGTTAAGACATGAATATAATACAAACTCGGCGCGTTCTCCGCTTGTATTAGAAACGGATAGATGGAATAATAGAACATCAGCATTACCCTTTTGTCTGGCTTCTTGGTGAGACAGAGTCGCTATCAGAACTGACCAGGATACCGTTAGGGCTTTGTCAATTGGGTGAAGAGACACGGCTTTGATTTCTGATAGCGACTCAGCTATCAGAAATGTCTCAAGTTTCTACGCTTGAGTAGCTCCTTCCGGCCCGACAATCAACTGCTGCTCGATGAGTGAAATTTAAACCTGCGTTCTCTGCTCCAATTCAGTCCTGGTGACGCCAGTATTGATGAACGTGTGAGACTGATCAACAAGCACATCGCCGAGAAGACGGCAACCGGCCCTGTAGAAGCTGCTGAGCATGAACATGCGGTAATTTGGGACAGCTTAGAGGCCGGGGGCATCATAACGCCGGGGCCATCATAATGGAGGAGGGATCCGCAGTCTCGTGAATCGGCGGTAGAAATTTTGTCGCAGTGGTATCGGGAGCAAGTAGTGTCGTTGTCGAAGCTCTTCGGTGGATTGGTTGTTGTTTCAAAGGGCGTCATCACTATTGTCCACGATTGATCAACATTGGTTTCCTTCGCAACATGTTATGCGAACACTGTGAAATAGCAGTGACTCACGCGAAAGAAGGGTAATATCATGCCCACGTCAGTATCTTAGCCCAAGGCATGTAATCCGTGAGATAATCTCGAAGAAGTGGTGTTTATTATCTCAAGCTTTATTTACGGTATGTGAGAGCCAACTTTGATGTTGATTGCTTCATTAGGCAGTGGCGAAGGTCATGGAGGAGTTGGAGGACTACACGCCGGGCGAGGAATATTCGATCCACCGTGAGAACTCGTAGAGGGGGTGCGAACTGACATGGAATGTATTTGTGGGAGGCTTTACCGTATCACTCTCTTGACTTGCAGTTGGTCGCGAATTGCGCGAAAAGAAATCCATTGGTTTCTTCTTAACTACTCTTTTCGTATGGTCGAATGTGGAATTCGCGAGACGAGAATACTGCTCATGGTATGGGAGAAACTTTGCTGAACTGTTGTGTGTTTTGCAGCTGCCGGAACGGAGGATGCTGAAGACTTAGATCTCGATGCCGTTGAGGAAGAGCAAGGTGACCAAGGAGGACGCAATGAAGAGAGCGAGATGGAAGCTGATGATGAAGAACTCAGCTTCCTTCAACTTGGTAGAGCTCATGCTGCAGGTCGCAGGCCTGAGGTGCTTGGGCTTTATTCAGGAAGTTTGGATGCCTCATTCCGAATGGGCAGCCTCACGTATCAAGTGGAGCTTCTAAATAATGAAGGAAGGCTGCTGGAGTTAGCAAAGTTCATTGCACCACAAATGGATTATGTAAGTGCTTGGAGGTCCACAATCGACAAACCTGTACGCTCCGTGATGGTAATTCTGGCAGCTCGTTCCAGCTGTGTGTACTTCTCCCTCTTGCATGTGACGCGTTGCCAGCGCTTCACTATCACCTATGGTTGCCAGTGGTTGTACTCTTGAGAGTAACTGTAGACCGTCGGGTATGAGCCATCCATAAACCCGATCGCCTGAGTTCTTTCAATGAGCTGGCTCCGCTGAAACACCTACTTGCATTGTCGCCGACAGCTTGTCCGACGGTCGTGCCGCCTCCTGTTCAGGTGCAGGAGCGGATCTTGAGGCACACTGCCCTCCTTAAACGTCAATCAAGTCTGGTTGGAGAGCCTTGGAGTAATTTCCTTGCACGCGAGGAACCATTTATTTTCTCGTCTCAGAGGAGAACGATGCGAGTACTCAGATCAATTATCAGCATCCGTGGCCGGAAAAGACGAAAAAGGGTCACCGTCACTGATGGGGTAGTGCCCGACTTTCCAAACGAACCAATTTTTGCAGAAAATTTTTGGTGGTTAGTACTTTTCGACGTGCGATACGGAATAGCCTCCGCTAGAGCAGTCGGTCTATCTCTCTTCTTGGAACGTTCTGCTATGACATCTGATGTCGCTCTCAGACTGTCATGGGCACTTTCGACGTCGGAGTGTCGAAAATGGACAAGTCAGAGGACATAGATACTATAGCCCGTAACAACATATGAAATTTATCGGCCCCGGTTCGACCGAAATTTTTCAGATAAACCGGAGGCCGAGAAGCTGTAGGAAGGTCTACTGCTGGCACCGACCGGCATTGAGTTCTCTTTTAGCGTGTCGGCTGACGGGGAGGAGTTGGTCTATTCTGGGGACGGGGATTTCGATATTTCTGCCGCGACTGCGTCTCTGTCGGGCCAGGTAGTGTGGTTTGATCAGACTCTGGGTGAAAAGGCGGGATCATGCTTTGCTCTACCCTTCCTCTTACACTTCGTAGATTGCAGAAGGCGTTGTGGTTAGTTTTAGCAAGCGTATTGTGCGCGATCCGGGTCGTCTATTTTCTCTCTTGAAACGGCTGAGAACGAGGAGGCCTGTAGGGAATCTTGTCGACTTTGCGAGAAACAAGTTCTTGTAACAATGGTGCTGGAGGCTTTCCGAGTCTGGGAAGATTCCGGTTGTATTGTATAGCGGCCTCTGGTTTTAGGATGCCGACTCGGCTAAGCAGAAGTACGACGAGAGTTTAGCTCGTGTTGCTCATCTGTTGAAGTAGGATCATGACTATTGACGTAGTTTCTAGAGTCTTGCTTAGGGATGACGAGATGGCGGATGGAGAGAGAACCCGCGAGGAAGAGACACAAGAGAGAGGAGAAAATGAGGAGGAGTCACAGCAAGGAGAGCACGAGGAAGAGTCACAAGAAGGAAGGGAACAAGAAGAGCCGCAAAGAGCGGTGCAAGGTGAGTGGGACCCCAGTGCGCTGGCAAATCATCTCCGCGTCTTGGGAGACTCTTGTGCTTGCTCAACGCACCCTCTTCATCTCCCTAACCGGCTTTGCTTGACATTGTGAGAATCGATTCATTGGGCCCCTTGGTGTATCAAGTATCCCGGTAGTGACAATGAAAGATCGCGATAATATCATCTCGGGAGCTCTCGTAACTTTTGGAGAAGTGGTGCCCTAGGAAAAGAATGTGTGGAGGTCCGCGTTCTGCTTGTGGAATCGGAAAAATCCGGCGTTGAGTTTTTCAGATATCGATGAGGCACAGCCTGGCGACGAAGAGGAAGATGAAGAGGAGGGGGAGGGGTCGTTCATAGAGATAGCGAAACGACGCAGGAGAAGGACTCGTGTGAGCGAAATCAAGAACTTTAAGACACGCTTGGACCTCTCGAATTGCCCCTGTCGAAAGAAGCATGGTAGCGCTCCACGAAGTGACTCGGTCCCTTCAGAAGGGGGAGAGTTACGCTGACGACGACGAAGGAGAGGAGGAGTCGTTCATAGAGAAAAAGAAAAAGGTAAGTAGTGACTTTCGGGTTTCGGAGTGCATAGCAGAATGACGCGAGGGAAAGAGTCGAACTCGGATTCACTGAATGCAGCATTTTCACGTTCATGCCGTAGGCGCATGTGCTTATGTACAGCAGAATTTCACGGTTGGTTTCTTCAGCAGGCACAAGTTAATGAGGACTACGATGAAGATGAAGAAGAAGAGGAGGATGAAGAATCGTTTATTCAGAAGGGGAAAAAGGTGAATATATTCTCAAAATTAATCTGATGATGAATTGGTGTACGATTGGCAGGGTGGTCAGAAAGCGAGAAGTTCCTTCATTGAACAGAAAGTCGCCAAGAGAATACTGGTATCAAGGCGGCTGAGAGTCGCTGGAAGATCGTCTTGACTTAGGTTCGAAAACATGGAGAAGTTCCGGATGAACTCGAGGTGAGAGCTTTTGGTCGAGTAATTAATGCGTTGATTACTCCGATCGATGGACCCTGACTCCAACACTGCTACGTCAGCTCTAGTCGGGATACTCTTTCGTTATAGGACGAGGAAGAGCAAGATGAGCAAGAAGGAACCGAGGATCAAGATACTGGAATGGCAGACGATCGTGAGGATACGGATGGCCACGAGGAGAATGATACCGAAGCGGAGCTGAATGTGAGAGCCGGAGTTCTTAGCCGCAGTTCATGCCTTCTCCTGAAGTACAGGGAGCCAGTATCCGTGTGGAGGCATTTCTTGACCCCAGTTTCGGCAGCGGTGTGGTCTAGTCGTGCCTCGGATAATACTACACATATGCTCTGGCGTTGGGTAGAATCTGAGACTAGGGAATCGCCGGACGACGCTTAGTGACGATCGTTATCTGGGTTCTGAAATTTGGCTAGGTACTTGTTTTTTCGATGTGTCGTATTAGTTGGAAATTCTCCTCTCCTTCGCTGAAATTTTCGGGGCTCGTTGTGTAAATTCTTGCTTTTCAGCTGGTTGATGAGCCACCAAGGGAGATGTCAGATGCTGCTCTGGGAAACACACATGGAACGCTGGACATGGATGAGTGAGAAAAGAGCCCGCCTCGCGATCTTCTTCGTATCAATCGTGCAGGAATGAAGTTATGAGGAAGCAGGTGTACCTCACCGGCGTGGTAGGTTGTGAGCGGGTGAACGAGTTCAGATTGCGTTCTTCACTGGTGGTAGAGGGCTGCGCTTCGCTTGTCCATGGCCGACAAGAGAGTCCGTGGATTGATTGATGCTCGGATGCTCGAGACACTGAATAAAGAATGGAAATCGGTAGTAGGGGTCGGGAGCCCATTTCAACTGACGGCGAAGCGAATCGTTGAGAATGCGTTGAGCTGCTTTGTTCTCTCGTTGGTGTTCGAGTGTACTCTGCAAACTAGCAGCGGAAAGGACGATACATGTCGGGTTCATGGTGATACGAAGACCTCACTGATATCTTCTTGAATGTTTTTTATGTAGTTCTCGTATTTGTGGCATTGCTTAATCATTCAAGATACTCATGGATGATCTTGTGACGCTGGTAGCTGTTAACTGGAAGAGAGCCTGGAACCACGCGGGGGTATCGACTATCAATGAAGAAGTCCCTCTAATGTGGGCTGACCCCGCTGGCTTGTCCGATCTCGAGGCTTGCTTTGGTAGGCTTCTGAAGACCTATATTAAGGAGGCTGTCATGGTGGGTAGCTGTGTGGCGCGAATCCGGCATTCCGATGTAATCTCAGGAGGCGCAAGAGTATGTTAAGAACAAGCACACGGCAACTGATTTATATAGCCGAACTCTGGAGAAGGCAATCACTCAGCTGTCGACGATGTAGTTGGGGGAGGCGGGATTGGTTCGGCTATACCCCGACCGGCGTCAGCACAGGGACATGCCCCTTGCGTTTGTGACCCGTCCCTCTACGTCCAATGGGATTTCTCCTCCTGCTGTAATCGGGCCTCGGCGATCCTAGGTCTAGGAATCTCCTTACGGATCTTGGCTCAGGTTCCAGAACCTTGAGGGTGTCAGAGCGGCCATCGAGAAATGGACGGTTGACATGGAGAGTCGAGGCGAGGAGACGAGAAGTGCGAAATTCAGCACGTAAGTGCGCGCTCCCACAAAACCTCGCGGTTTAGAGTTACCTAATGCGGGATCTGGGTAATCCCTTCAGCAATTGTACCCATATGAGTTTTGCTGAGATGGCGGCTGTGTCATTATTTCGAGCCGTTCGCGTTTTCCTCATTCCGTCTGCTCACTCACACAGCACAGAAGCGGCGATAGTCGATTTGCCTCAGGTTTGTCTCAAAGGAGTGCCCAGAAAGCTCAGCGGTCAATGACTTGCCTTTAAACAATCGCCCCATACCAATTCTCCCGGCGGAGGAGTTTTCAGCAAGGAATTGCCATTACTCGGTGCAGGGTGCGGGCCCGTATTCTTTCATCGAGGCCCATCAAGACGAAGCTACTTGGCCGGTCGCGAGATGCGCGATTGATGAGCCGTAAGAGGATGCAATTTGGCGGGCTCTGAATTAGTGCCGTTCAAAGTGCTGTTTTACCTAGAGGACGTACATGGCGTGAAACATCGTAGTGAACTGAATCACACAACGATACGCTATGTAGGAGGTCCGGTGAATCACTATCATGAGGATGGTGTCCTCTTCGAGTCCTACATAAGACATCCTCGGCTTAACAGGCCCAATGCGATAACACCGCGGTGAAACCTAGACTCGATCGTTTCCGTCCCCTTTGCGGTGGTTCAGGCGCGATTTCCTGGATATCGGCTTGAGAGAGGCCAGAGGCGAGGACTCAGCGGACGTTAAGATTTGTGATGCTTTTTCGTCACAGGGAATCGAGCCGAAAATGGTAGGCTTGCATTGGAGGTGGCGTCGCGATTCGACACTGATCAGCCTGAGAGTGTGACTTCGGATAACGATGACGAAATGCCGACAGAGCAGGACAGGGAAAAGCAGTTCCAAGAGTTTCATAAGGAATGGGAGGAGAGAGCTAGGTAGGCTTCCTGTGTCACTCACGGCCGGAGCTCTGTTTAGTAATCCTGATGGAGTCGATGAGCAGAGAGCTCTGGAGGGCACAGCGGAGAAGTGAGGCAGACAAGCAGACGAGCAGAGTTCTTCGAAGTTTTGATGAATTCAATAGCTGAATCATTCTCAGTACTGCTGACGATGCTGAAAGTGAGGGAAAAGATCAAGAGGGAGTGGAGGATGATGAGTGACATTCATGCAAGCGTGGCCGTGATAAGCGTGTGATCTTTGTCTTGGATGAATGGTCTCTCTGACCCGTGCTGAGTTGTTCAAGTTCGTCGCCATGACACTCCGTCCTATCAATTCGGCCAACCACCGCGGCACTTCCGGAGCAACTCCTCCTGAATACTTCAATCATAACCCTTTCTCCCATAGCTTTCAGGTTTGATAGATATATGGGAGATATACGAAGTTTATCATACTTTCGAGCAACATAGTGCCGAGGAAGCGTCAAGTGTGAAATGCTTATACAAGTTCACTGCAGTTCATTGCCTTCGTGTGCCAAGCCTCGACTCGAAAACAAGACATCACAGGATTGGGCTATCTTCTCGACTCAGCGGCTCGATTAAGCAGATATGCAGCAAAATCCATATACAACCGCCGACCAAGCACGACAGGGCACTATGCCGATATACATCAATGAATCGGACGCTGAACCTGCCCCGGTACATCATATACGCCCTAATTCGTGCGATCATCGGCGAATGCACAAGCTCCGTACGAAGGTGAGCTTCCTGGATCCTATGTGCCAACTCACTGAACCAACGATGACTTGAAAAATAACGCAACAGGGACGCTCAGCAGCGCAATTCACGAGACTAACGGATGCTTCGGAGTAAACGAGGTCACTACGGCTGCTTCCGGGTTGTAATACGCTTGCGTTAGAGAAGCAAGCCCAGACCAGTAGTGTATTGCAAAACGAAGACACAGCAAACAACAATTAAAAGCAGCAAAGGCTAGTTTATGAGTGCTCAGTTTACTTCTTACTCAAAACCTTTACGAGCCAGTCGAGTCCTTCGTAAAGGCCATCACCGGTAGTAGCACAAGTAGACTGGATGTACCAATTGCGATGACGAAGCTGATGCAACCCGAGCTTGTCGGTAACCTCAGCAGCACTCATGGCATTCGGAAGATCCTGAAACCCAACGATGAGGAGAGTAACGACTTACAATTCACAGCTCACCTGTTTATTGGCGAAGACCAGCAAAGCGGCGTCCTTGAGTTCCTCTTCTTCCATCATCCTGTTCAGCTCCTGTCTAGCGTCGTCAATACCTAGGATATGGCTGATGACGACCAAACATAATGTGCTGTGTCACTTACGGTCCCTATCATTGGAATCGACGACGAAAATGACGCCCTGCGTATTCTGGTAGTAATGCCTCCAGAGAGGGCGGATCTTATCCTGTCCACCGACATCCCACACGGTGAAGCTGATGTTCTTGTATTCTACGGTCTCGACGTTGAAGCCAATTGTGGGGATAGTAGTAACAACCTCACCGAGTTTGAGTTTATACAAGATTGTAGTCTTACCTGAAGAGAGATAACTTACCCTTGTCCTTGAAACAGATGAAGCTTACCAGCGGCATCGAGGCCGACCATAAGGATCCTCATCTCTTTCTTTCCAAAGAGATTTTGGAACAGCGAGCTCAGTGTCATACCCATGTTGCCTGGGGTATTTACTTAATAACAAATGATACCCAAAACTTGAAAATCGAAAAACATCAAGCCCGATATGATCCAGCCGATAAACACAAAGCTCAAACAAGCTCTAGATAACGCTGAAAATGCTACTACTGCTTGGCAAGTTGAAAGCTGCGAGGCCACACTAGTACCCATAGCAGCCACAAATAGTACCTCACCTTCCGTCATCATGACACCGACGTACAAACCAACACTACCCGAATCATATAGACTAGAGTCACAAGATCTACGGAATCAGCATCAGTAGTATGATGCTAGTAGATAGCATTTGAATCACTGTGACACTGCAGCCCGAAGACCTTTCAGTTACCAGCAAAACAAAAGGCTCGCGAATTCGACGGTTCTTTACTTGGCCTTGCTCAGGGTCTTGCTAAGCCAGTCGAGTCCTTCGTAAAGGCCGTCACCGGTAGTAGCACAAGTAGACTGGATGTACCAATTGCGATGACGAAGCTGATGCAATCCAAGCTTATCGGTAACCTCAGCAGCGGTCATAGCGTTGGGGAGATCCTAAACGACACTAATGCCACATGATAAATAACTGTAGAGCAAAGCTGACCTGCTTGTTAGCGAAGACCAAGAGGGCCGCATCGCGGAGTTCCTCCTCGTTGAGCATCCTCTGCAGCTCCTCTCTAGCGTCTCCGATACCTACACGACCGCGAAGGCTTAGGGTGACGAAAAATTCATTCGACACTTACGGTCCCTATCATTGGAATCGACGACGAAAATGACGCCCTGCGTATTCTGGTAGTAATGCCTCCAGAGAGGGCGGATCTTATCCTGTCCACCGACATCCCACACGGTGAAGCTGATGTTCTTGTATTCTACGGTCTCGACGTTGAAGCCAATTGTGGGGATAGTAGTAACAACCTCACCGAGTTTGAGTTTATACAAGATTGTAGTCTTACCTGAAGAGAGATAACTTACCCTTGTCCTTGAAACAGATGTAGCTTACCAGCGGCATCGAGGCCGACCATAAGGATCCTCATCTCTTTCTTTCCAAAGAGATTTTGGAAGAGGGAGCTCAGTGTCATACCCATGTTGCCTGGGGTATATTGACAAAGTTGAAAGCTGGGAAGAAGCGGGTGGCACAACGCTCTATGCACCAGCCTAGCGACCAATTACGATGCGACACAATCTACTTATACCTAGCGAATCTACGGGGAGAACGGAACAAATCAAGGCAATCGGGCGAAAGTAAGCTTCTAGGACACTTGGAAAGCCCTATCTGACTTCCCTGATATCGCACTGGGCAAGCTGGGGCTCTTATATACCATTGAACGTTCACATGGAGAAGAGGAGCGGGAGGTGGCCTACGTTCTCCTCCGCGCGCGTTTCACAATAGGAGGCCTAGCGTCTTTGAACACAGCCCATTGAGGAATCTTAAGTTCGTGTAAGATTGCAAGGCGCAGGGAGGCCAGATACACAAAATGGGATATGGGCGAAGAGACGATATTGAGAATTCTACGCCGAATTAGGCGACCCTGGTTGCCTTGGTACTCTACCCGTACCCCGAGGTCTTCGACAATTCATCCAGTTCATATCAATATGGCGAATAATTCAACTTGGCGAGGCGCGCCGACACGTATCTTAAGGTCACGCGTGAAAGATACAAAACACGTCAAGTTGCACTGTGTCGGCGAAACGGCTAAGTTGGAACATCAGCTTCCATATTGTAGCAGTTTCCTAATTTTCGCTCAGTTTATCATTATATTCTGATTGACATGCTCTCCTCTGTTTCTAGCAGTCTCGTAACCCGTGCTCTCCCATCGGCAGCAGTCTCGCTCGGTAGTGTCGCGTCCGTGAGGTAGGGTGGTTGTGTTTTCATTCGAGGAGGCTTGGCGACTGCCTTGTACTCAGGTTCTATCACGAGAATGTGAGGGAGCACTTCTACCACCCTAGGAACGTTGGAAAGCTGGACAAGAAGGATCCCAATGTCGGTACTGCTGTTGTTGGTAAGGAGGGCTCGAGTTGGTCAACCACAGCCTTTCGTCAATGATTTGTGATTCAGGCAAGGCGTCGTGTGGAGATGTCGTCCAACTGCAAGTTCAGATCGAGGACGGCAATGTGAAGGATGCAAAGTTCAAGACTTTCGGCTGCGGAAGTGCTATCGCTAGCAGCAGCTTGGCTACGGAGATGATCAAGGGTAGTATTATTGTACAAAAGTTATAGTGTTAAGTGTTTGTTCAGGGAAAATCCAAGGAGGAAGCTGGAAAGCTGAAGAACACCGATATCTCGGGTTATCTCAAACTACCTCCAGTGAAGATTCACTGTTCACTTCTAGTTGAGGAGGTAAGCGAGCACCAGTGGTCGTCGTGTCAACACTTAGATCCGTTCTCTCTGATCAGGCTGTGCAAAAGGCGCTTGACGACTATGAGCAGAAGCAGGCTAAGCTGGGCAACAGTGCTTCTGAAGCGCAACTTGCTTAAATAGGATCGTCAGCAAAATGCTGGCATTTGTACACTGTTGCTTTTTTAGTCAATGAGCCTCTTCCTGCTATTGAGTTCACATACTGTTCTATTTATACAGAAAAGATCGCCACATTTCTACTCGTGTGAGCTGCTGTAGTGCGTGGTGTTTGTCACACGGGAGTAGCAGAGTGATTCAGTTTTATGGGTTTTCGAGATATTGCCCTCATCTCGGGTCTTGGGGTTTGGTCAGTCGTCGTGTTGCTTCGCGGCCAGTTGGCGGATGCTGCCTTGTGTATCGATCCCTCTTTTGACGAGCTATTCAGAGGTAATTGTAGACTTATAACGTCTTTGGAATGGTTTGGCCGGATTGGTTAATTTTTTGCTGTCTTCTCGTTCAGGTCTCAGATCGGCAGTAGTCGTATCCGCGAGCGATTTAGTGCCTGCAGTGGCGACAGCGGCTAAACATAATTTATCCACAACAGACTCCACCATGAGGTCCAGTGATGTCTGCAGCTCTGACACAGACGGTCCCTACTGCGGGCCTTTTCGGAGTGCGGCACGGAGTCGGCAGATACTCGAGCTTGTAGTATGGGGCATGCTTTCTCAACGGTACCAGCAGTGAACGAGCTCTCTATTATTCCGTGTCATAGGAATCTAGGAGTAGCTTGATCTCGGCGTTCGAGATGTGGGTCCAATGTGCTCGAGTGATCCATCTTCTTCATGGTAGATATCGAGAGGTGACAGTTCTTCCTTCACGGACAGGAGTAGCATATTTGCTGGCAGTCCCGGCTTTGACAGTTTCGCTGAGGCTTTGCGAGCAGCCAGTGCGAAGGCGATATCTCGAAGTTTGCCGCCGGATGACACCATCAAGATCGTTAGCGCTGAGCTCGAGGGCTACGTGCCAGGACGACGGATCGGTACGGAAAGTGATGAAGCCGAGGACTCTGCACTGCAACAGGAGGATGCGAGTCCCGAGGAGGATTTCAAGCTCTCCGGTGAGGAGGCTCTCCGTCAACCTCTGAGTGCTGCTGTGAAATCGGAGAAGTCGGTTGCACGGGTGTTATTAAGTGGTCACAACGACATCTCATCATCGTTGGAGAGGATGGCCGGGCGTGCCGAAGACCGTACCGTAGGGCCGGATGTCAAGTTCGCGAGCGACGACGTCAGGGCTACATTCATAGGACCGTGGTTCGGTGGAGCCGGCGGCTTGGGCGTTCGCTTGGACGGCGTCGGCCGGATTCACTTTACTCGGCCTGTGGTCATCCGATCGCTCAAGGGGGTTGGTGACAAACAAGTATTTGTTTTCGGGAAGCTCGGCGTGTCGGAAAGCTGGAGGAGAATCATTCGGGCCGATCCCTCGCGATTTGAGTGTGATACCGGGGATGTTGTTTGGGTTAAATGCCGAAGGGATGGACGACGTCGTGTAGCCAAGGTACTATGGCTTGATAGTTCGGCTCCTACGGGGTATAATCGGTGTGGCAGTCTGCTATCAGCAGACCTGGGAACTACCGACTGCCACTGAGCACGACTGTTAGTGAATGCTCGTGGAATTCTCTCATTTCGTAGCTGTTGACCCGCGCAGGCCTTTCTAGACAGAAATTTAGCATTGGCGTGTCACGCACTCATCATATTCCCTGATGCTGTCGCAGGTGATCTTCTCAACGGATCACACTTTAACAGTTAACTGGGCCGATGGCGACACTTCATATCGCACCATGACTAGGGAGGACTCCGAATGTCAAAAGGTTACAACCGTCTGGAATACGCGGGCTGTCGACGAGGTGATCGAGCTCAGCCTTAACTCTGGAATTTGAATCGTCATAGTCCGTCAGCTCGTTTTCATAACCTCGTCACAAGCACCATGGCTACTGATAGAGCTGACTGTAGCGGTATCTACCACTGGGGACGACGAGCCGAGATTGGTGAGTCTCTCTCTTTCATCGTCCAGCTGACGCTTTCATTCTTCAGCTGATTCGTATCACACGGTCAGGGGTGATTCTGTTGGACAGAATAGCTCCCGGCGCAGACGTCGTTGGGATTGATGATGTCGTGAAGTCTGCTGCCCGCGCATCGCTCTCCGGAGGAACCGTGGAGACTATAGATGACATAGTACTGGTAGGGAAGCCCGAAGAGATCATCAGGGTGAGTGGCAGCTATTCGCGCCGAAGTAGTCCACGATCACCGGGGAACGTTAATACTGAGCGGTTCGCCTAACCCACTGACGTGGACTAGGCGCTTCGTGCCTGTGGTATATCTGTAACTAGTACTCGGTGGTTTGTGCGCGACGAACATTTCACTTGAGCCGTGTTTCCTAGATCGACAGATTTCCTTTCAACTTCCTTGTCCGGCCCAGCTGACTGCGATGAGATGTACTCTTCAGCCTCCCTCTCGGCCCAGCCTTCGATCGCAAAAAGGTGTGGCGCGTCCCTACTCGTTGCGAGCCACTGTATCCGACAGATCATTCATGGAGCTGTTGAAGTTTGCGAAGGCCGTTGATAGTGGAAAGTAGTGTGGGCTTGATTTTGCTATACACTACAAACCTCACTATCCTCTTCCAACAACGGCTCCCTGCTGGAACGTTTTGCGGCTCTTTGAGTGCTGATGACGCCTTTTGGGGACGCTCTATCGTCAGATACGTGGTGTCGACTGATGAATATTCATATCTCAAAAGCGGTTTTGAGACCATTCTTGCTAGGATGACACTCAGAGGTGACGAGAGCGCTTCCGGTGCCGCGCGTGTCGAACAGTGAGCAGGGTTCTCACGCCCGTCTTTTCAGTCTCTCGTGACTTCAAGAGACACATTCATTTCGAAGACTTCTTCATCCATGAGTGGGATCGCCCCACGGTCAGCAATGGTGCGCGAAAGTCCGAGTACAACCTCGACATCCTCACGGGGAGGTACGATCTTCTACCTCCCAGCTGGGATTTCTGAGCGCCATAGCCTCGACAGATATTACGACTGGTTCACCACGAGCTCACAAACTCACCACCCCAATTTTAAAGACGAGTTCCGAATCGTCGGCGAGTACTATTGTGAGCCCAGTGGCCGTGGTACTCCCTTCGAGTTGTTCGATATCGAGCTGGACACTAATGTGAACACGGTTCTGGGTACATTTGCATTCGAGCTGCGGGAATCATGGCACAGCTATGAAGTTGGTGGCATTTGGAATGGCGTGAGCCAAACACTCGACCTCGAGCCTATTAATGACCCCAGCCTTTTGATACCGGAGGGACTCGTGGCGGTACCCCTGTCGCTTACCTTCTATGAGGATAATGGCGACTACCTTCAAGGTGAAGGAAGCATCTCTGCCGGACTAGATCGCTTTGATTGATTCCCCTGACTCTGAAGGAATCCGCTCGTGAGCTATTTTCCATGAAGCGTTCACAGGTTCAATTGGAGCCCTCGGCTGCGACGCTATCTACGGGAAGCTCGTTCCCCCGGCATCATCGACAAGTTCCGTGTCCGACGCGGAAGCGGAATATTCAAGGGAGGTCAGAGGTCCTCTAGTTGACATCGCAGAAGAGATCGACGGTCTTCGTACTAACTGGCAGAATAGCTTATTTGGAGAGAAAGCTAGAGGTGAGTGCCTCGATCGCCTTCCGCATCCATCCGAATCTCCTGGTCAGGTTCCTCGATGCTTCCTGATACCAGTGACACAGTCGTCTCAATTTCATTGTAGGGATTCAGTCACCAGCACTGTTACGTTGACTTCATGCTGTATCTCCTAAAGCATTATCGTATTCATTGACCTCTGACGCAGCCTTGTTGACGTCGCAACGATCGTTCGGTTGCTGAGTTTTGACGTCGCAACGATCGTTCGGTTGCTGAGTTTCATAGTAGCGTAACATGGCACACATTCCAATATTTTCTCTCAAGAGAAATCTTTGAATAACACCGCAAATTATGACGACCCAACAGACGGAATAGATTGGGTTGGGCCTGTGAGCAATGGGAGGCACAGTGCAGAGCACTGCATTGTGTCGCATACAATAGCCGCATAACGAGCAACTGGTGTCGACAAGGCGGCATACGCCGAACGTGTACAGACCGCGATCCGTAGGCCAACCTCGCACGAAGCTGAATAGGCAAGCTTTCGAAAAACCTGAAACTGAAACCCTGCAGGGTGCCCAGAAACTCGGAATGTTATAGAAGGCTAAGCTGTCATTCACATCAAAGTGAGCCCAAAACTAGTCGTTCAGAGTGTTCAACGTGTCTGAGAGAGCTTGCAATGGAACTCCTCGTCGCCTGTGGATTGTCGCGCCTCATGTTGTGAGCCAGTATTGTTGCTCGGAGCAACTTGCTCCTGGTAGCTCTCATAGTCAACCCAATAGTTAAGTGATGTAGCTTGTGGTATTGGTGATAACAACGGGTTCAACAGGAGGTATTGTACCAATCTATCTTGCACTTGCGTGCTACTGCTATTATAAAATTCTGAAGAATCACAAGGCTACAAGTTGGCACCATACTTAGTCTGCGTAAATGTTACTCATTATTCGCCTATCGACTTGTGCAAACGTGGGTAGCTCTCCAGAGAGTAAGCTCAGAAGGAAAGGTAGTTGAGCTTTACACTCCTTCTCGCCTTGCATTGACTTTGAGCAACAGCGGAGAGGCAACAGTAAAGCAAAGCTCCCAAACCAAATCTCAAAAAACCTTAACGTATGCGTGCAAATGTCTCCTAAAACAGCGCAACTAGAATCAACCGTGCAAAGGTAGGCATTCTTAGTCGCTTTGGGTAGTGAGTGGAGAAGTTACGCTCGCGCTGGTGTACTCAGACTCTAAGTCTCAGCGTGACCTCGCATGAACAGGCACAATGCTTAACTAAGCCCGTAACACTTGTGTGAGCGTGGTGGTGTATCTGCGTGCAGGTGAAATAACGTGCGGGCGCTGTTCGCTTAGTGTTGCTGGCTCAGTACTGTTGAGTCAACAGTGTGAACTGTGAACTATTCGTGAGGCGTGCTACTTGAAGAGGGCGCTCCATCTCGCTCATCGCTTGAATCCGTAGCCGAAGTCCCAATGACATCCTTCTCAAAGCATCGGGGCCCTACTAGCCAGTGAGTGTGGGCTCGCTCAATAGTAATGACAGATTTCAGTAGCCACTTTTCTCAGTGGAGATGTCGATCGCATCCTTCTGCATCACTTCTGTCTTCTTGCAGATCGTGTTCTTCCACAGTATCCTGATAGGCAACGGATTTGTCGCCGGTGATACTGCCAACGTCCAACGCATCAAGAGAATCTTCACCCCGGACGACTTCGAGAAACTGTTCCCCAGAGCTAACGGTTACCAGGTGCCGCCACATCCAGGGCCAAAACCTTTCAACTACGCCAATTTCCTCGCTGCTGCTGCCAAGTTCGAAAAGTTTTGTGACGAGGCTGCTGGAGGATTAGACCCGGACACAGCATGCAGGAAGGAACTCTCCGTGAGCTTCGCTCATTTCACTCAAGAAACCGGTGAGAATGCTCGATGGGACTCGGTCCCTCAGTGGCGTCAGGGCCTCTACTTCATCAGCGAGCTTGGATGCAACAACTCATTGGCCGCATGCTCTTATTGCTCACCCAGCACTGAATACCCGTGTGTACCTGGTGAAGGATACTTCGGTAGAGGTGCTCTGCAGCTGTCTTGGAACTTCAACTACGGCCCGTTCTCCGAGGCTATTTATGGAGATAAGTCCAAGCTCTTGGGCGATCCAGATTCCCTTCTGACCGCCGAGAATGGTGTACTCGCCTTTGCCAGCGCTATATGGTTCTTGATGACCCCGCAGATGCCCAAGCCTGCTATACACGACATCGTCGTTGGTAAATGGCAGCCTACAGCTGCCGATAAGGCTGGTGGGCGCTACCCTGGATTTGGGGTGACTACTCTCATCATCAACGGCGGACTGGAATGCAGTGAAACACCTGATCAGCGCGCACTCAACCGCATCGCATACTATAAGAACTTCACAGCTCACTTCAACGTAGCTCCCGGTGGTTATCTGTCCTGTAGTGGCATGAAGCCCTTCTAACTATGTGTGACTCGCCGACTAGAATGCCTGAACGCTCTGTTTCACTTTCGAAGGCCTTGCCGCCTTCTTCGGCTTTCGTCCCAGTAGTATTGGGCTATCATATACAGTGATATCCTTTCCCGATGGATGTCACCGTGAGTTATTCACATTTGATTTCAGGATTTGTTCTCGCTCATCTCCGGTAAGCGGCTCCCACCGATAATTGTAGATACCGGGGACATCAGGGGATGATTCCTTTCCTTGATTACAAGCGGCCTTTAGTCTCGCGAGACGCTGCACTGCACATTTTTCTTCTTGTTCTGGCTATTCGCAGGACGAAATTAGAATAGCCGGATTGGTGTAACTTGTAGTCGCCAAGAGTTTATCTACCGGTATCGCTTCTTGAGTATCGTCAGTTCCATATCCGGCATCGCCGCTGGTGGTGCAGCAGTACGGGAGTAACAGATCTGCGCCCTTTCATACCTAACTGAAATTGACATAGCTGCATAATGGGAAGCGGCGTTCGACGCTCATGGCCCACGTTCGGTATGGAACACGCAAACAACGTGAAACTCGCTCAAGTACTTTCGAACCGTCCCAGTTTTGCGTAGCTAACAAGTATCGACTCGCTAGCTGCACGCAGACGCTGGCATCGGACAATGCCCCTTGCAGGGAATCACCAAAGGAATAATCATCGCAACCTGAGCGACCCGGGGGTGCACGCCCAAATCCTAGGTTCTCGTTTTGGTCTCATGAGGTCATGATCTACACTGTGTAGGCGTCGCCTAACCACGGCTCGACTGAGTCGAGTGGACTTCGATTCATGTACCCCCTAGTATCGAGAGCAAAGAACTATGATGCGTGTTTTCTGACGAACGAAAAGCACGCGGCACTGTTCTACGTCGGACCCGATAGGCCAGCTCTGGTGGAGCGGAGAATCCCAGCGAACTGTCCGTGCGACGTGACGCGAAAAGAAGCCGAGCGCGTCACCGTGAGTGATGTCTCGTTTCGGAGTTGCTTTCTCGCTCCTTCCTTGTTATCCTGGTATAACATCGTCGGCCGAACCATTCAGGATACTGACCCTTACAGCCGATCTTTTTACTAAACATGTCTATCACCTTCTGCAGCAGTTCTCCCGTGTTGCTGCATTACGTACTCGGTCTCGGGATCCTGATAGCCTGCCAAGTTGTCGCCGTGGACCCTCCCAACGTCGAGCGCATCAAGAGAGTATTTCCTCAGGATGACTTCCATAAACTGTTCCCTCACGCCAACGGTGGAACGGGGCTGGGACCGTATACGTACGCTAACTTCCTCGCTGCTGCTGCTAAGTTCGAAAAGTTCTGTGACGAAGCTGCTGGAGGATTAGACCTGGACACAGCATGCAGGATGGAGCTCTCTGTGAGCTTCGCTCATTTCACTCAAGAGACCGGGGAGAATAACGGATGGGGGCCGGTACCTCGATGGAGTCAAGGCCTCTACTTCACCAGCGAGCTCGGTTGCTCTGATGCGCTCGCCGCATGCTCTTATTGCTCACCCAGCACTGAATACCCGTGTGTAGCTGGTAAGGGATACTTTGGCAGAGGTGCTCTGCAGCTGTCTTGGAACTTCAACTACGGCCCGTTCTCCGAGGCTATTTATGGAGATAAGTCCAAGCTCTTGGACGATCCAGATTCCCTTCTGACCGCCGAGAATGGTGTACTCGCCTTCGCCAGCGCTATATGGTTCTTGATGACCCCGCAGATGCCCAAGCCTGCTATACACGACATCGTCGTTGGTAAATGGCAGCCTACAGCTGCCGATAAGGCTGATGGGCGCTACCCTGGGTTCGGAGTTACTACTCTCATCATCAACGGCGGATTGGAGTGCTATAGTCCTACTGATCCCAGAGCTGTAAATCGCATCGATTTTTATAAGAACTTCAGTAACCACTTCCATGTGGCGCCGGGAAACCATCTTTCATGCGGCGGGATGCAGGCATTTTAGCGTAGACCCGAGCCTCATATATATATCTCTGCCTTCGTCAGTTTTTCCTTCATTCTACCTAATTCTGATGCAATAGCAACGAGGACTGATACGTCCGAAGTCTCATATAGCGCGTGGACGATTCCTACAAGGTCGTAGGTCTCGTCCGATCCCAACGCGTCTTTCCAGTCTTTCCAAGTTTCCAACCTCCACGATGTTTTTGCAGTTCCAGTGTCAATCAATCATGATATTTGAGGTATACCGGCAGCGGTTATGAATTGTCTCTCGGTCGCCCACCCTTGTTTCGCTGTATCGGCTCAGCCGATCAGGCTGCACTCTGCTTGCTCAAAGAGTCGGAAAGAAGTCCTGCTGAACCCTCCCTCCATTTGAACACGATGACGATCCTACGTTTCTGCGCTTCTGAGAACGGGGTTACGGTGGTTTCGGTAGGGAGCTGGTCGTTCACTAAGCCAGTGATGGGGCGCATGGGTTCGAAGTATTCAGCGGTTCTACGGTATTCAATAGTTCTATCAGTTGCAATATATATTATACTCAGACGAGTATACCGGACATATGATTCTGTATTGTTCAATCATCGTGCGCAGCCATTGAGGTGTCTCGCTTTCAGCTCGACGAAACACTCCTTGGCTGATGTCTCCCGTGAGTGTCAACACAACCTTCAGTGAGTTACTCCCACGATGGGATGTGACAAAAGGGTTGCTCCTCCGGTTCATATTCGTCACCCAGATCCGCTGGGCACAAGCAGAAGTTCACTCCCTCACATCCAATCCCTAACATAGGGAAAGTTCTAGGAAACTGATTGTGAGCAAGGCGCGAGATAGGATTCGCTCTAAATTCACAGTCCAGCTTCAGAAAGGAATGCGCTAACCGGCAAGGCTAATCGTGGCGTTTCGCCGACTCCAGACCGTTCGCGCATCCGTGATGTTATGACCGGACAGCCATGAACAAAACAGCGGAGATCGATAGAGGCTTCATTCATGATCACACAACAGAACCATGCTTCATGAATCGGGGCGGTTCGGTTGGGCTGCAGTGAGTCATCCTTTGGATGTACCTGCGATCATGAACATGGGCGCCTCGAAACTCGGTAAGAGCAGCAAACGGTGTACTGAGAAGCGTCAAGACAGCGCGTAAACCGAAACTTACTTGCGCTCTGCGAGACAGTTCCACCGACTACATGTGGACTTGTCGGACGTGCTTGGTCGCTGCCAGCTGATTCACTGCTGCCAGGCAGCTCAGCTTGGGCGGTATCTTACGAACCAAGTTATGTTCTAGCTAATGCCTACAATTAAAAATTGGCGCTTACGCGTCTCGTCAACAGATAGTCTGTTCACCGGCGTACTCTGAAGTAACAGCACACAGTAAGCAACGGAAGGACGCAAGCAGAAGTAACGCATACGCGACTAATCCCGAGAGTAGCCAGAGCATTCTCATCCTCAACAGGATTGCCGACTACATACGCAAGATTCATGCCTGAAGCAGAAAAGATGCCCACAGTGAGGCGCTATGATCCGTAGGCTCACCTTGCAGATAAGAGTTGTCGGGCGAACCTGCATCTGCTCGAGCATTGGATCGGCGTTGCTCCATTCTTTTGGAGACTGAACATGAAGCTCACAGGAAGGGCTTGGAAAAAAGCATACTCACTGCAGCGATGAACTGACGCACATACGACCACGGTAGTGAGAATCACAATGAGCCAGTATGGCCAGGCCGGAATGTAGCGGCGGGTTTCGACTCTGAAAAATCGCCGTGCATGATTCTACTATCGAGATGACTACTTGATGACCGGCAGGTGCCTGGATCAGGCGCATAAGAGTCCGTTTCCAAAACCATTCGTTTAATAACTATGCATACTAGCTACGTATCAGCTCTGCTGCGACTATGCGATGGATATTCCTGGTCGTTCCAACAATGACACAACGCTATCGCCGAACGAAGTTATATTGCCAACTTACGCTATGACGTGGATTTGTTCGGCCGGAATCTTCATGCCGTATCTGAGGTCTCACGTCTCATAGATCAGCCGGCGCTCAAGCGCTGATATTATTTGCTTACACTTCCTGGTAGTCAATACAACCTCTGCAGTCGCAGAAGAGGGGGCCACTACCGCACAGAGAATAGTGAGGAGAACAACAGTGGTACGGCCAGCCAGGGATGAAGGAAGGGTTCACAGCAGTGATAGCCCTGCGAAGAGGGGATAGCATCGACAGACTCACTGAAGCGTGAGCGACTATTCGTAAGGCAGAGGCGAGCGAGGGGACGCAGGTCAGCTTGCCTTTGGTGCTTTTGAGTCGCTTGCAAAGTCAGAGGACATTCCGCTGGCTGCTTCGAATCCGTCGGAGATGGGAAGGCTGATCCACACTTGAGGTCGAATCTCCACTTCTGCTCAGGATCTGACGTCATTTTTTGCTATGGTCGGAGCAACTGCAGTATCACCGAGGTCCTCCGAGGCAGACGGTGGCTCATAACCGCTCAGTGTGAATGAGTAACTGAGAGGAGACAACTACCGAGAGTAACTAGAGTAACTGAGAGAAACTACGAGTAAATAAGAGCTCAACGCTAAAACTGACGAATTTGTAGGTTAGATGTAGCGTGCTTAGAGCATCTTATTTGGAAATTCGACGGTTCGGGTAACATAGTCGGCATCCGCGCCTATACGATCAGCCTCGGGCTCACATCCGATCCTTTCGCAGTGACCTCACGACGACAGTGTCCCTCTCGGGCGAGTTGAACAGGATCTGTCCATCCATTGTCGAGAACTCGTAGAACCTGGGGAGTCGCCAGTTGTTCAAGAGGAAATTGTCTGCAGTCTAATTGCTGCGATGAAGCACTATTGCCACAAACTGCGTGTTTTTTATCATGCATTACACTAGTTTTGCTAGAGAACAATCCGAAGACGTCCTATTTGATGCTCAGTATCCTCTCTTCCGATGATTGACCGAGTTCTATCACACTCCGAAGAGTTGCGCTAGTGAGTCCCTGGCACTGATAGGCACTTGGGTTACCCAAGGCCAAGGTAGGTAGGCATGAAGAGAGGCGGCAGCACTTGGGAGCAGCACTCACCAAGTGTCTCGGTACTTCTTGCTGGCCAGGATCCTCTGCGCCCCAGCGAACAGCCGTAACCAGGGATTTGCTTGGAAGGTGTAGAAACTAGGACAGGCGACTATCTTCCATCTTCTGATGGGCTATCAAGAAATTCCGTGAACTTTCTCGTTATGAAACAACGTGTCTTCACCGAAAGGTGAAATAGTTGAGGGTAGTTATGCGCCAACAGGAGCGAGAAAACCCCGTCGCGCTGAGTTTCAACGTCCTACAACAGCGGGTTCATTAACTTTCACAAGGCGTATTCAAGCCGCGGGAGTAAAAGATCGGCTTGCGAATCTAGGTTGGAGATCAGGACGGGAGCCCGAATTCACCTGCGAAGCTCATCTAAATAAGATGACTCCTGTTTTATTGCTGCTAGCAAGCCAAACTGATTGCTGTTGTTATTGGAGTCGACTGAGATCGGAAAATGGAAGTGCAAGCTTAGGCCACTGGTTTCCCCAGCGTGACGATCAAGGGTTCAGGAATCCTCTCGTAAGGTATCCCTACAGTAGTCTAAATCTGCTGGAAGTGAAGCCCTTCCTATGTGATTTTCCGCGACTTCATGGTGGACAGAGCGTTCAGAATGGCACAGAATAGCGACCTATCCCACCTAGGGTGACTCCATCGAAGGTCATCGACACGGCACAGATCCCAGACATGGAACAGGCGATGTCCTGAAGGAAAAATGAGGGAAGATTTGACGTATGAAATCAACTGCGAAGAAGATCTCCTGGCTATTGATGAAGCTTTTCCTTCACGCATTCATTTAGTGGCAACCATTCGTGCCGAATGACTGTCTCTCCCACCGTTTTGCATCATTGTGCAGTCGCGCGGATATGCGGAAGGCAGACCTCACACAGGGCGTCACACAGACACAGGGGCGTCTACTGTACCTTGGCGAAACTGCCTCTAGAAATCGGTATGTTGGTAACGAACGGAGAGGTCGGACTAGACGAAGACAGCTGAGATGGACAGTAAGAGGGCAGCCAGTAGAGCTTCTCGCCATAGTTGTCACCACACCATCTGTTGCAATGGGATAGGATCGAGTGATGATTGAGCGCTTACCGAGTATCACAGTGCCATGTAACGGCATGCCAGGCGCCGTCTACAGTGTACCTGGTCAGCGGATAGTCAGCTTCACAACTCGAGAAGGATGGATTACGAGTTCAGCGAGTTCGACAAGAGAGAAGATAGCAGATGAGTTCACGTGAAAGTTTCACGGTAAAACTAGAATCTTCTCGGAAGAGACTTAAAGGCAACTGGAAGTAGTATGTAGTAGAAGAAGGCATCAGAAAGCGAGATTGTAGCCGTCAACCCGCAGGCTTGCACGCAAGAATTTCGGCATCGGCACAGCGAAAGCTCGCGGCTGTTGGGCGGTAGAGACGGGACCGACGAGGCTCGTCGTAACCTACCTGACGTTCCCTAGTCCATCAGATGCATACTCCCAATCGGCATGAACCTCACGAAGCATTCTCCAACCTGAAACCATCTAATCATGTCAAGTGCACATTTCTCAATATAAGTTGTGAGGGAGACGTCCTACTTCCCGTGACAAAATCGGCTCCACACTAGCAGCGACATCGACAGAATCAAAGATCGAAAAACATAAGGTCCTTGCGGCAAAGACCGCTCTCACTTACTCCGTATGTCGGTAGTATCATAATAGTAAATCCTGTTCTTATCGTTCGGATCGAGCACCGTTGTGACATACATCTGTCGGGCGTTGATTCCTTAGACAACAAGAAGTACAGAGAATCCAGTACCACGTCTCCCAAGAAACGTCTCACCTGGGCACTGGGCTTCAGTTACTCTCTTATCGATAATATGTACATCATGAAAATCGTTTTTTCTGCACTTAAGGTCGCCAGTCACAGTGTAAATCTGACGGCAGGACACGACTCACCGGGTGAGTCTCACCCCACTCAATGAACGACCAAATACAAGGTGAAACAATACACCACAAATGAACAAAATACGGCCTGCAACGAAATAAGTGCGAAATGCAAAAACGAGGCCGCTATGCCACGTGGCGCGAAAACGGTCGAACAATGCAAGCCCTGAGCCAGTACCTGAGCGACGCTTCGAGCCCCAGCTGCTGCCACCTGGCACAGTCGACTCAATTTTGCATGTGGCATAGTGGCCTCATATGTGGAGGTGGAATAGTAAACTGATTCTCGCGGGTGCGTTTTGTTTGATACCGCCTGTATGTTCTCAGGCCTCAGACATCGCATCATACACCCGATATATACCAGTAAAGAAATATACTGCATTTTGTACCGTCTGCGTCTAGGAGTTTTCCGCATTTATAAAGGAGGATCCGAGAGAGTGGCACGCACAGAGTCAGCCGGAGTCACTCCGGAGGCTCCGGCGGAGTGTCTATGGGTCCAACTCACAAGTCGAATATCAACCATAGGGTTGGTCGTGTCATAAATATGAATCCGACCTTCCGGCTTCTGGGAATCGCCCTCGTCACGAATGCAGACGAAGAGAAGAGGTCGTATTTCGCCTGCCAAGAAGAGCGACGCTCTTAGAGCGTAGACAGGTATCTCTCGTGCAGTGAAGAAGACAGGAGCCGAATATTTTGGAACGGTGCACTCACTATGCTCCATCCACATGACAAGTCCCCCGCCCGGATCGGCGTTAAAGACGTCCTTGTAATGAGCAGCGCTATCGCTCTGATCAGAGCTCTTCCCTGTGTCGTAAACACGCAGTCCAGCTTCGATTGAGTACACCGTATCCAAACCGGGGGTGATTCCAAGTATGGCTTCATCCGTGAGTTGCCTAGAGAACACCTCTCAACGAATTTTCACGATTCAACGAGGCGCAGACGGTTAGAATCGAACAGAGAACTTGCTGCCATCAAGTAGGCACTTGCAGTTCAATCGGTGAAAAAATGCGTTTCCTCAGATAGAGTCAGGAGCAGTCAGATTATTACGGTCCTGCGACTGAGAGGGGGTGCGGTAGAAAGGGGTATTCATCTCTTGAAAATTACATAGTGCGTTAGAGACGTGACTCAGAGCGACCGGGTCGATACTCTGTGAATGCCGGAGCAAGCAGGGCTTACACCGTCTTGCCGGACTTGAGATTCTCCACCAATTCGATTGCTATGGTACTTGTCGAGTTAACCACAAGCTGCAGAGAAAGCTGATGTCGAGCTCGGTGCCAATGCAACCTCCGTCATGGCTAGAATCTCACGCCTTGCTAGGCGTCTTAGATGCATTCAGCCGTGGAAAGAGGAAAAACGACTATGAAAACCGTTAGGCGGCAATCGAATATTTTTTTGGGAAAAGTTTTTGTAGTCGCGGACATACCAATGGCATAGTCATCAGAGAGACCTCTGTCGAGTAGGCATATACCTGAGAGAAGAATGCTGGTATTGTCAGGCATTACCAGACCACTCTCACTTGGTAATCCGTCGCAGGTGACGATGTACCATTGGTTAGAAGGATCATTCCGTGGGCGTCTGGAATAAGCGAATGACGGACGCGAACAGGACAAGAAAATAAGGTGAAATGAATGACAGAGAGGCGATGAAAGGTGGATACCCCCTAGAGCAAGCCTGCGCTCAATCGCCGAGAAAGGCTAACGCCCTATTTTCCAGGTGCGATTCGCGGCTCCTTACTCGAGAGAAGAAGGCTTTTGTACTGCGCGGTTACGTCACAAAAGGAGTCAGTCACGACGACCCACTTGTTGAACACTCGAGTGCTGAACAAGACACCATGAAAAACAACAATAGCGGCAACTTTACCTGTTCGGAGAGGCCGAGTCAACCGGAGCTATTCGGCATGCAGCTGAAGCCAAGTCGGATATCCGAGGACCATTCCCGAGGTAGGTGTCGCGAGAATCACAACAAACTAAGCAAGGCATCGAGCTCATACGCACTGTATATAAGTACTAATAAGGATGTTTGCAGTCTATGGTACGGACGCTCTATAGAGGCGAGAGCTCACTCGAGTTTCTAGTAGCATCTATTTGATCTTGCGACCATGTCGTCGGCGAGAACTCCGAGCCAGCTGTGGTCGAACAGCTGAGTTCGACAATTATGACAAAGACCAAGGCTGGGCCGTCCCCATCAGCCTCATACGGTGCGGTATAGATGAACTCACCACAACCTCGCGAACATGTGAGTCCTCCCCGCGTAGTAGCTCTACTCCTAGCGGTGCAGTCAAGCCATCTTGCAGTGAGTACTAAAGAAGATAGGTACAGCTGCGACCTGGACTCAGCCGCCACCAACAGGCCAAGCCAAAGCATAGCGAGCATGGAGTGAGCAGAGCCTTCCTTCGACACAAAGGAATGCACGACTTACCATACTGGAGGGAAGTAGTCCGCTGGCTGACGTCAAGTGCAGCGATTCCTGTGGAGGCGCAGAAACGTTAGTACCAATGTAAAGGAACTGCGGAGCCCGTAAACAGTTCTCCACTCTGAAAATGAAATGTCACGGGCCAGATCAGAAGACACGTTCACCTCTGAGCAGTACAGCTGCATTCTCGGTGGAACTGGCCGTCCCCAGGGGATACATCCGGACGAGCTTCATAAACCTGAATTCAGGTCCTGAATTGAATCCAGCTGAGACTGATCCTTCACAAGAGTTTAAGAGGGTTTACAAAGAAAAGAGCTCGAAAATCTAATGCAACCATGAATTCTAATGAATTCTCGACCTCAATGAAACCATACGATTGTGAGAGTCCCATGACTCCATGAAAGTGTGAATTTCAAACCAGCCGCCGATGGTCGGAACTACTGAGTCAAAGCGTGGCCAAGGCTGGACAGGCGAGCACTAGCAACTGGGTCAGTTCCAAACTCCAGATCTACACGACTCCAGCTCAGCTGATTCTAAAACGAGTCCGAATCCGGAGAGACAGGGCAAATCACAGGACGTACAAGGCCATGAGTCAGATGCATTGGGCGAAGATGATACTCTCATCACGAAGCCTAGCACTGAGGGGTTGCTCACATATGGCCCTCTATCGGGGATAGTAATCACCACGCTCGGGCAAGACAGAGAACGCTTCAAGATTTGCCTCCACGGTCCATCGCCTTCTTCAACTGTCCATGCTTGTAGGTATCTGCTTGGCAGTCTGGACGACTTCCAATCCTCTAGAACTCCTACGATGTATCGTCTAGAGAACTGCCGGCGTCGTTCTTGTAGACTACGTGAGCTAAAAACACTTCTTCGTCGACGCCTGAAGTCATGGGCGAATCAAACCGAATGCCGGAATTCGTGCGTTTGGCGGCGTGGACTCTTTCTCAGCTGAGCGAGAAGCATGCTTTCCGCATCGGCGATTAAAGCCCATAGGCAGCCCTTATTGACTCTAGGACCGCCTCAACTCACCTTCACCGCGGAGGTGCCACGTATTTTGATTGGGATAGATCGTCTGCGCAAATCTAGCCAGAGTTGTGATATTCGGATCGAGATCGATCACTTTACGAGAACTCAGCCGGGCCCCGAATCTCGTACTCACTGAAAAAGTGACGTGCAGCGCGCCGGAGTCGGGAAGGATGTACACAAGAGCCATAGTAGACGCAGAACTGACTTAAAAGATCGCAACTTTCCTTACCTTCCGGCTGACCATCGCCTCTTAGGTATGTCGCATTCCAAACGTCACCGGAAGTGGCTGCCAGAAGACGAGCCAGTAGAGCGAGGCTTCGGATAGGCATTGGCGAATCACAGAGCCGAACTGGAGCGCAGGAAACTGGAGCAGTTCCATCGGAACAAATGCAACATCAGACCAGCAGGGACACTCGGTGCGAGAGTCTACGGGCAGCGCGTGTCAGCAGCAGTGAGCGTCTTGGGAGAGTATGACGAAACTCCGCTGAACTACATCGCTGAATCTGCGCCTGGAATAACATTGACGACGGAGAGCAGTCAGCTTTGGTTCCTCGAGCGGTTTTCGGAACTTCGACGGGAGAAGGGAGTATATACACGGATATGTTGCTCTCAAACTACGCTGCCATCGAGCTCTCAGTGATGCTTTCAGTTCTGCTACAACACGGATAACACCGATGAAGGTTGAGACTACGGACCTCGTACATGCATGTTATAGACGAAAGGGCCCGAACGCGTCATCGTTGACACAAGGATTACTCTCTATGACAACTGACGCTCTATGTCCCACAGGAATCACACGGCATAGATTTGACCCGATCTCAAGTTCGGGAACCGTTTGATAGGCTCCACCGCCTAGTCTGCGTAAGCGCATTGCCAAAGCTATCAACAGAGCTGTTGTTTCGCTCCACCGATGTGGTCAAAAAACTCCGGGCGCGCGTTTTGTACCAGCAAGCTCGGGTCTCTGAAACCAGACAGAATCTCCGTAGCGATTCCTCATCGAACGAACTGATACTGACCAGCTGTTGACGGAACGCCCTCTGGAAGTTTGGTGGGGAGTTGATTCTTCGGAGTTGGTTGGATCATTCCCCCCTAAATGGAAGCCTGGGTCTCCAACATGGCGGATGGTTTCGAGAGGTTTAAAGGAGACATGGTCAGGATCAGCCAGGATGCAGCCGAGGGCTTCGAGAGGTTCAAGCGTGGTCTTGTGAGGCACTGTGTGCACATGGCTGACGGGTTCGAGCGGTTCAAGAAGGCTGTGATTACGAACCTATGTCTTGCTAATACTTTCGGCTCTGATCTTCGGTTCGGATTTTTCTTCGGTCAACGAGTCCTAAGCCTCGTTCCCGGTATCGGTTCATCAGTAACCGATGCAGCAGTTATAACTATCGCTGTTAGCCTCGACCGATATTCTATTAACATTCATTGGTGGGCTTGCGTTGTCCTTCCAGCCACATGATGACCTCTTGAGCTTCCCTCTCCATCAGTCGCGCAAGCCGAAAACTGAAGCAAGCTGAGAAAGCCCGTCCATTTAAGTGCGCCGGGTGGCACGACTCGTTCGGTCGGCACAAATTTACTGTAACGCGGCTATGCACCTTTCGGAAATCAGAAGCACCAGACCAGCAGTTGGGACACAGAGGAATTTCACTTATCTTTGTAGAGTAGCACCTGAGAGTCGAGAAGGGTGTATGTCCGACCGCGGGCTGCCAGCCCTCGAGAGAATCAGAAGTGCGAGGCTTCTAGGCTGCCGAAACCGTCGACGGAAGTATTGACCGCGTTCCGACACAGACTATACGACGCCGCCAGGAGGCGATTTACTACCACCGCGTGAGCCTCTACGGACTTCCCTTCGCCAGCAGCATTGAGCTTCTCTGACGTTCGAGCCTTGACATTCACAGAGGCCTGCGAGAGGGCAAACTAGTGGACTGGACCGGATATCGAACCCGGGACTACGTGCAAGCGAACAGCGAATCATGCGACTAGCCCACGACTACCTGCGTTACCCGATGATCGCCTATCGCTTGTCGCAAACCCTGCACCACGGCCGGCATGATCTTTCCCACTTTCGGGCGCTCAAGCACTAACGTAACGTCCACACTGACCACTCGGAAGCCCATGTCGGAAGCTCTCTTCAACGTATCATGCAAAAACTTGTCCGATGACTGGCCCTTCCTGAATCCAGCGGAGTGATCATCACACGCAGGAGCTAGCTCCCAAGTTGGCCCACCATTCTGAGTCTGTATCGGGGTAGTACTGACCGATATCTCGCAGCCCTATCGACCCGAGGATCGCATCAGTCACGCTGTGGAAGATAACCTGACGATGGACTTCGTCCATGCGGAGCTGTCAGGGTACATACGTCTCCGTCCGAATGAGCTACGACGCCAATATTAGGGCAATCAGGCACCTCGACACCGGCCAAAATGAAAGGGCCGTTCTCAGCAGTCCGTCGGCCGAACCTGGAGAGAACGATTCAGTCATTCATAAGCCGGATTCGAACCCACGACTACTCGTTAGAGAAAAAGACCGCGAAGCCCCAACTCACCTATGGATATCCCATGCGTGCCCGATCCGTAAATTAGAGGGGTCAAAGTAGTTCACTTGAGAGCGCAACGGCAGAAATTTTCCCTCAGGACCACCCGGCCATGCACCTAGTGCAGGCAAACTGTCGCTAAGGAGGCAAACGTGCGGCTCACCAAGCCTCAATCCTCTGCCCGACAGTGACGCAGATTTTCCTAACAGCTGCCAGCTGCTCAGCACAGTCACTACGCTCACCACACCGACAAGCAGCAGGGAAAATAACTAACGACAGTATTAACAAGATACTCCCCTGACTTTCCCTCTACTACTCTGCTCCGCCTCCGTGGCACGACCGTCCCTGCGGGCATTGGAAATCAACCACTGAGAGATAACAGATTCATCATCCATGGAGGAAGACAAACTTAGCTACTTCCCTCCCATAATCGCGGTTGTAAATTTAGCTCTACTTTTTCCTGCGGTACCCCTGTCGAACGTAGAACTATAAGTAGCCGACGGATGACGCTGTCTGGCTCCAGAACAGACCAGCACACAGAGACAGTACATAGTACATACTGAAAAACCACTTGCCTTCCTTTATTCAGGGCCGACCCATGATACGAAAGAAAACGAAATCTCGTTCATAGAGACCCCGAGGGCTTTGGCTATCCAAGCATGCTCAGTGGACGCAAAAGCTAGGGTGGAGGGCTGCTCGGTTGGTGACACAACCCCAATGCGCCCCCTCGCCGCCGAAGCGACTCGCCCGTTATCACTGCCAACCAAAGTCGCCTATCTAACAGAAACCATGTCAAGAAACGTGCTGCGTACCAGCAGTGGCTGCGGCCATTCTCTTGCTGCGACTCCGCCGTCCTGTTCTGGCCGCTGGCTTCTCCGGCGAATCTTCTGCAAGTTCTTCAGTACCACTGGAATTTAAGTAGGCGCGAATATCAGACACGCTGGAAGGATGAGCAGCCACCGAAGACGCAGACTCTTCTGGGCATGGTTCTTCGACCTAGGAGAACATGAAACTACAATCTCCTTGCGTGGCGGTCAGTCTAGTCGACTAAGATCACTATACATAGTCGCCACAACCGAGATTACTTAAACTAGGCCGCGCAAAAGATAGTCAGCAGAGGTAGTTACGCGTTGAAGTAGTGGGACGTAATCAACAGATATCTCAGGTATCAGACCATCGTCATTACTTCCTCCCGCATGACTAAGTCTTCCAGTGGGTCTTCTTCTGGCTCATCAGCGATATCAAAAGGCATCCTCGGCATCTGTAACAAAATTGAACGTCGACCGTGGTAGTGGAACAGGTAGGAGGGTCATGCTTTGACTATACTATTGTATTCTATTCTGTTGTTACCCGACTATCACCAATCAGCATCTCTTGTTAGTGTAAGAATAAGTGGCTGGAATGGAATGCAGCTTCACGTTGTGGAGTTTACGGCGATACCAAAACTACCTCAACTCCTAATGAAGTAGCCCTTATTACCATCATCGAACTCAACGATCCCGTACGTTGTTTCTTGCCCCAGATCCTCGATTCTTCTCTTTAGCAATCCTTCGATTTCGACCGATAGTGCTCCGAGTGCCTGACACCCACTAGCGATCCGTAAACAGGAACTAGGAAAATGGGTAAGAAACTGAATAGAGGAGAGACTTCGAAACTGACTAGGAGAATAGGAGAGAAGATGTCCGCCTACCTATTAGCCACCAACTCCTAACGCCATTACACGGATACTGGGACAAAATTCGGTAACCGACGATGGTAATCGTGGCGAGCGCGATGCGTGGTACAACACACCATTGCTCCTATCCTGCCCTATAATACTCGTGGAATAAACTTGAGGTCCACCGGAGAGGCGAGCGTGGTCGCCAATGTTCTCACGAGAGGTGTCTTTGGAGTGGGTCTAGTAATTGGCGATCTTGTTGGAATGTTTACCATTAACCCCTCGGGGTACGCGCGCGCAGAGCCGGACGCGCACGTGCCGAACTGTCTAGACACACTGGCGTGACGCCCATGGTTTCGCTCTAAGCTTTCGCTCTGCCCGTCTGTAGAATCACTCTACAGCTAACCTTAGAGCTTGGACCGAAATATTAGCGCTCCTGGAATTGGATTATCCTATACCTCGGCTACCGATGAAAGCACCTCAGAGAGAACGTTGACTCTCATAGCTGCTTTGCCCCCTCCCCCTCCGCTTTCTCGATGATTTCCTATACCTTCAAGGGAAACGATAGTATCATAACTGATGCGGTGAAGAGAGTAACATATACATTCGAATAGCATAATTCGTATGTATTTCGTAGCTTATCGACAACGGCAAGCTGAGACGTGATGATTGTCCTGGAGACTGGGAGGCTGATAGGGTAAATCTCGCTTCCAGGTGAATTTTGAGACTTTGCCAGGTCGAAGTAGCCAAGATGATTCTTAAGGAGACGGAAAGAGCGAGGAATCTCAGTGCTCATGGTAAGCTTTGTCTCGCCTACGCGGTATCGCTCACTCACTCGAGGTACGAATGATGAAAACGATATCATCCACGATCTCTTCTCCAAGGTTGGCACACAGATATTTCGCAGATCCCTTCGAGCGATATTTCAGGTTGAAAACGGCATTGCAGTCGACATCAATTTCTCGCTTTCCAGCATCAGTGCAGTTGAAAAATTCAGAAGGTGTGCGATCGCCGGTAAACAAATTCTTGTGCTGCTCGACTCTCAGGTTTGTATCACAGCTGGAGAATGAGACCAAGGGTAATATATAGCGCCCCTATGATGGGGAAAACTTTTCACAAATTCTCACAACAGATTTTGCCGGAGATAGACCAAGACCTAATACCAATAGTAGAAGTGATAGTGTTAGCGAGGATAATGACGGGCGCGAGGAGAGCTCAGGTAGTACTGTAGCTTTTCTTCTACTTGTACAATTTTTTCACGATCTTGGTTTCAGACACGGAAATAGAGGATCAAAGATGCAACAAGGACGCTGAAAGTGGTGAGAAAAAGCAAACTAGGAAAGTTTCGAGTCTTGACTTTCAGAACCTGAACGAATTCCATTGACTGGAAAACGTGAGCACGCGCAAGATTATGCATTACTACTCTCGATGCCTCAGGCAAGGGACGACCACCGACACTCATAGATGGCAAGAGAAAATGCCGCCAGACACGAACAACGAAGCGTGCTGCGACATTTTGAATGTTCTCTATGCACAAAAAAGTGCACGTCAATGAATCGACTGAAGCAACATCGCCGATTAACCCACAATCTTTCTTGATTTGGCACCCCGTATGTTGCGTTCACTCTCGATGTCCGCCCTGGCTGTTGGTTGAAACATGAAAAATACTGCTCGTTTCTATACGGCAAGACTCACAGATATCAGTCAATGTGGTGTAGGAAAAAGGAATAGATGAGAAACTCCGAATTTGTATCAAGGACAGAGAAATAGCGAGGGATGACGAACCGCGCGGGATACATACTCGGGGTAGCAGAGAAGCTGATGCTCGCGCGTTTCACATTCGTCTCTCGAGTCGAGGGAGAACGAGCATTCCACCGAGCCGGAAAGAGACCCGTCTAGCTATCCCGTATTGGTATCACCTTTAGTCCATCCGATATCATATGCACCGAAACTAGATTGAGCTCGTCGACAATGGCTCTGAGCTGCTTCAAGCAGGCTCTTACCAAGGCTTCGTTGTGGCAGTTTAGTCGACCATATGCATACAGAACCTCGACAGAGCAGTGAGATGAACTAACGCAGAGCAACAGAGAACAGTCTGTCGATAAAAACTGCTCATTCTCAGCACAACCTTTGGAAGGAGGAACTAAAAATCATGCATCGTACCGTGCCTACCGATATAGAACTTGCAAAATAATTCAACGAAGTTCTTTTTCTAACGCACCAAGAATCTCTAGGGAACCCGATCCGCGACAGTTTAGCTCATATGCGTCTCTGAGTTAACGAGCATTACAGCAATCCGCGGCATCACTTTCATGCTCCGACCACCTGAAGCTGTTACGTACCATGATCGCTAGGATGTCGCCGACACGCCCAATTCAATTCTAGAACCACCTATTCACGATTGCTACCGTGCCAAAACCCGACTACCATTCCTAAAGCCTGCCCCTCGAACGCTGATATCTTAGAGATCACGAGGTTGGCCATTATATACAGGAAGATATCTGACCTGATCCCAGAGGTCCGATTATCGCTGGCCAAAAGCAGAAGATAGGAATACAGTTTTGCTCTTGCTCCGTGCTAAAGCCGCTAGCGCGGAAAACGGGACGGTCGAACCAACGAGGAGGGCGCGCACGCTCATATCAATTCCTGTGCGCTCTTCGAGGTTGAAGACCAACGAGAGAATCTGGGAGTATCTCCTCGTTCCCATCTTTCTTGCTTTATCATGACTTTAGCCATTGAATGGAGGATGCTTGCCAAACCCTGAGGGAGTCGCATCCTCTAAAAGCTTGTCATTCTTGGCGAGGTGCTTCGCCAAAGCACCGAACAGTTTCACGTCGCGCTTGCCAAGGCCAGCAAACCTAGTGCAATGATTAACTTCAGGTAAATACCCTCACCAGGGATCGATCGCGGGTCCTACCCCTGCATGGTATTCGCAGCACACCATACATCATAATCATCCACTATAGTAATCGCTCTAGCCGATAATCCTGCGAGCAATGGGGTGGCTATCGGGTGCCCTCGGCCCGCGCTCGCCAGCCCTAGAGATACCTGAAGCCCCAGGCAGAATAGAGACTATTTTCGAGAAAAAAACCGAAGTTACTTCGAGAAGCTAACAACAAAATTTCATGCGCAGGAAAGTAATTTGATCGATCTCTCGAAATGGAAAACCGGTAGAATTCTCAAGTTCTGCATGATTTATGGAATTTCGGAAGAAGCGGCTAACCCCAGAAAACGAAAGTTGCCCAAATGAGTTCAAATTTCCGGCGTCAACTGTAATACTGAGATCGGCCACTAGAAAACACGGCGACCTCGCTTCCCCAGGAGTGCTCCGTTTTCACCTGCGATATCTGATCCGGTTGAAGATGATCTATATTATTCATTACATTCTCTAATAATGGACTCCACACTTCTTCGTTATACCTAAATCTTGCTATCTTGCAATTACCCAACGGCGAATTACCGGTGGAGTTTGCCAAGACTTCCTATCGCTCGTGCTGCTAAACTCAGGTCGAGCCGGTCGCCCTTCTCTAACAAGACCGTGCACATGGCCGAGGCGAAGTCCTGTGTATTGGCCGATGGATGACCGCGCGCCACCAAAATTGCCTGACGGAATAGTCTTGCGCAACACAGAATCATAAGGGAAGTCTCGAACCAATCCTAGGAAACTAAATAGTGAGCTCTGGGCTCCCTACCACATGCCGGAATCGAACCTGCGACCTCTTACCATCTATGGAAGCCACTGCCGTGAGATACTGAACCGCAACGCTAGGTATATCCCCCTTGATAATCTCCTCCCATTGAGAAGTAGCGGCCTCGACAAGGCATTCCCACAACCCAGGAATCACCTGAGAGTCGTCGAGTGAGAGTAATCACGTCGAAGATCCACGAGTCGAAGAAATGTATACAACGGATTTCGACAGGTCGCAAAGACTGTGTAACGATGTTCTCGTATCGGGAAAAGTTTGCCTCGTTCTCATCACCGTCATCGTTCTGACCCAGAGCTGCAATTCGTGGCAATTCTCTTCTTTAGGCTCCTCAGAAGATAAGAGCTTCTTTTCTCTGGTCAACTTGTAACGGATGCGACTGCGAGCTCTCGTATCCTCTGTTAGTCCTCTTGGAACATAGCAAAGGCGCACAAAAGCATACAACAAATTCAGGAAAGCTTCATGTCGACCAACACGACGCGAATGCCGTCAGTAGGGTGGTAATATTATCGCAACACATCCCACCCGAGTATTACCACTTCAGCCTTCGCCAGTGCTTTAACCACCTGCACCAGCTCGACCGGGTTCGTGAAATCCTCTATTCGACGCATAACCTGCGAGCAGAGGCGTAACATAGAACTGATTCCCCGATTCTCTAGGAGACGAACGAACATCTAATCCGCTTCAATGATGCTTTGAGTTCCTACGTCGTCAGCAATATCCACGTAGAGCATCTGGTCTTTATAGCCAAGCGCACTGAACGCGTAGACTATTTGGCTGATATGGCTCGGCTCTAGCACTGGCAGCCTGTGAGGCACTTCATCAGCTATTCTGAAGTGAGACGACGATCAACTGCTCAGCTGCAGCCATAGTTGCCATCGAACTGGGGCTCGGAGCCGCAGTTGCCCCGCAAAAAAATATATCATGTCTAGTTGATGACGAATGGGCTAAATTGAACAACTTCAACTAGGGCGGGTTTCCGTGAAATTTTATCTGTAATGGAGTTTTCACAAATTGCGTACAATATCATCTATCACTAACCCCGACGTCGAGGGATTCAACTGAGGTCTCAATCGCGAAGATTCCCTATACTCCCAGATCGCGCCTCTCAACTCACCTCCGCAGAAGCTTCTCATTATGATATCGCAATTTCATGAGCCCACTGCAAAGCATCGACAGCTCGAGCGGGCCGAAAAATCGTAATCGCCCTGGTATAACCTCCGACAACCGTGCAAGCATCTTCTCGTGAACCACTCTGAAATAAAACGCCGAAGTCGTAATGGCTGATAGAATAGAAGGTTGATACAACGACCTCAACGCAAAACGCCCGGCGTTTTACTGTTTTACTTTACTTTTACTTTACGTTTTACAAAACGCCCGCGAAGAATCAGTGACCGAATATTTTGGAACACGCTCTCAATCATAATCACACCTTTGGAACGCGCACTCATTAAGAAGTTTCTGCTCGCTCCTCTTCGCAGTCGAGAGAAAATACGGGTAGTTCGGTATCAGATTCATCGATGATATCAAAATCGAGTCGTCCATACGCATAGAGCGAATGCCCCTTTCCATTACCCAGCTCTGCCAAATGCGACCATTACAAGACCAAGGCTTCGTGGTTTCATACCACTACAGACCTCTGCTATTCGCTGAGCATATCGAGCCATCAGGTCTGGCTCATCCAGACCGAATTGAACCTAGACAGAATTTGAAGGAGGGCGAATGCTCTAACCTTCGATGTGCTCAGTCTTTGTCGAAGACTGAGAAGATCGCACTTCTGTAGACTACAGTCTTCAGTGGTTCAATGATACCGCGAAAGCAAAAGTTTCCCATTATCTTAGCAACTGCTTCGAATGTGGTACCGAAACACCGAGCGACTCTATGACGCTTATGTGTGTATCGTGAGCGCCACCGCCCAGGTATTACCGCCCGGAAAACATGAGGTCCAATCGTGCCGGCGTCCAAGCCCTCAGGGTTATACAGCAGACCTTTCACCATATCATCAGGAGTATCCCTCCTCCGTCGAGCATGCCATGGATTAGCCCAATCATTCTCATACCTGAATGGACGCCATTTCTCAGCTAAAAAGTTTACTAGGAAAGGACAAAAGACGAAAAATAGGTATGATGCTATTCTATGGCGATAACGGCTGCTTCTCTTCATACACCACAATAATGAGCACTTCGCTGATGCCAATGGTTCATGAGATGCCGTTGATACAGGCCGTCCCATCAAAAATTTCTAACTGGATTTCCAACGACATCATCACCACTGATCTTCATCTACCGATATTCACTAGAATCTCGCAACTAGGCGATACCCCAAAGATATTTTTCCGCTTCCTCTCGGATCTTTCGCCATGATAATATAATCTAAACGGTTCTACCGAGAAAAGAGCGAGTATTTGCCAGGTAGACATAGACAGTATACGATGAGCCTTCTGCCCACTACTGCTGCTATTACTTTTCATCAATAACTCCTTTCCTCTTCAATCTAAGCCGCGGCATAGTCTTACCGCCTCTCTCCCCAGCAGCCACTTCTCTCGCGCCCGGAATAGATCGCCATAGCTTGTTGAACTCTTTCGGCTTAGTGCCGTATCGTATAGGTGACCATTTCAGCATCGCCAAGGACCACTGCACTGAATCGTTGAACCGGAAAAGGGGCGAAGGCCAGGACCTACACGGAGATGCCGTCAGCCGATCATGCTGCTTTTATAGGGCGCGCGCTGTTTTGACTTAGTTTAGCGCTCGCCCGGAAGTGCGCGTTTGACTTCGCGCGTACCGTCCCTGCCGGGCCCCGTCTCGAACTACGAAATTGGCAAGGGATGACAGGATGAAGAAACGAACTCGAATGTTAGGATTTTCAAGGGCGTTTCGTGGAGAAAAATGGTTGAATGCGGGGGCATCTCGAGGTTGAGCGTGCGAGATACGGACGTGGTTGGGTTGGAGGCCATGCCAGACCAGCGAGGACGGAAGTTTTAACCCTCATAGAAGTTGGTTCTGTCGTTAGGTTGCCCTTTCACTAATGAAACGTTTGGTGAACAAGACTGAGCCGACGCCGGAGCAAATAGACAAGTAGATGCTATTTTCCTCCGCTAAGTTCGATTTAGTGAATCTCAGGTGGACGCCTGATAGCCTCATCGACCAGCTCCTGGCCGTGAAAGGCAAGCCAATAACGAAGGTGAGCCTTATCCCTGAGGAGAGGGTCGGATCCCTGGTTGAGATTTGGACATGCCTCTTTTTCAGCCGGTGCCGATGCAAGAAGCTGATATCAAATGCTGCATCGTTAAACTCAAAAAGATTCTCGAAGGTGATCACTGTAATGCAACTGACTGGGTGACCCGTGTCTTAGGGGAACCGAGCCTGCTAAACGTCGATGCACCGTGCAAGATCGTTGGTGACATACATGGGCAGTATCCGGACCTTCTACGCTTACTGGATTGTGGTGGTTTCCCTCCGGACACGAGGTGCGCGCTCATCGTTGTTAGGGGTTCGGTTGAGCGAGTTTTTTCAGATATCTTTTTCTTGGGAGACTATGTTGATCGCGGTGCGTACGGGATGGAGTGCATGGTGCTGCTATCCGCATTGAAGGTGAAGTTCCCAGATAAAATGTGAGCTATGACCCACGGAGTCGATACCACTCCTTTCTGACTTCATCGCGTCAGCTACCTCCTCCGCGGCAATCACGAATGCGCGCCCATTTCACGTATTTACGGATTCTATGATGAAGTGAAGCGACGGTTCAACGTCAAGCTCTGGAAGAGTTTCTGCGACATGTTCAATCTCCTACCTCTCGCGGGTTCGTCGAGCAATTTCGTGGCGCGTGACTCCATGTTGCCCCTCATCTCAGCCACCATCGATGAGAAGATATTCTGCGTTCATGCCGGGCTGAGCCCTGATCTTACCAGCATGTCGGCGATCAATAATGTCAAGCGACCCATAGAGGTACGTTGCTACGAATCTGACGGCTCGACGGTTTCTCACGACCTCAATTGCTTATCGAGCAGTGTTCGACAGCGTCGAGCAGTTGAGGCCCTATCAGAGTAGAAACGAATATCATGAGTCTCTAATATGAACTTCGAACAGCCGCGGGCGTACGATCATGTGAATAATTCGTTTGTGGTGGTACAAATGTTTTACTCTACTTGCAATCTACGATGAAATAGAAATCCCATTGGCGCTGTAGAGGTGACATATGGATGTTTGGGCAAATGTAACGTTAGCGAGAGGACTACTGGGCTCACATCTTCAGCTTGCCAGCATGCAGTCTCTTGTCACTTATGTCCTTACCTCAAGAATGGTTTAGAATTTGCGAGCCCCGACGTTGTTCGATTTAGTGACCGCTGTACCGAAAGAGGTGTTTAGGTTCCTGAGGAGGGTTTGGTCTGCGATTTATTATGGAGCGACCCCGAGCCTGGCGTAACAGGTAAACATCAGGCGGCGATATTAAACTCGCAAACGATTATCCGCAGGTTGGGCTGAGAATGACCGTGGCGTGAGCTACACTTTCGGAGCTGATGTAGTACAGGATTTTCTAGAAAAGTAACCGTGGGCCTTCCTCGGGAGGGAGTACAGGCCGTGCAGGTTCGATTATGATTTGGTTGTGCGGGCACATCAAGTGGTGGAGGATGGTTACGAGTTTTTTGCCCAGCGTCAAATGGTAGTTTTCCTTGCTCTCAAGCTCCCCTCTGTTCAAGATTATTTCTATTGAGAGAATCCGTCAGTGAAGTTGTGGTACCTTATCCACTCTGTAGCCTCATTTTATCGGGGTTTTTGATTCATTGTTGAGATCGGTCAGGTAACGATATTCTCGGCACCTCATTATTGCGGGGAGTTTGACAATGCGGGAGCTATGATGTCGATTCGGGACGACCTCATGTGCTCCTTCCAACTACTCAAACCATCGATTAAAAAGAAGTAGCGCAATCAGTGGTGTAGTGGTGGATTTCGTTGTCATCCATCGATAGGTCGTGGGTTCCATCACTTAGTTTTGCGAATTTCAGGTGACGCCCGCTGAGGCCAATCGTTCGAGAAGGCCCTTGAAGATGTACAATTCTTGTCCTTTATTTATAGATTCACCTCGGGGGTATCTTCTTGCGCGTGCGCTATCGGCAATCGCTCCGCTAGAGTGTGTGGGAATTGCCCCTCCACCTCCCCTCGTACTTATTATTCATTATTCGTATCATCATTCATATATCCTCGGCGTGGTAGTGCGGTTGCACGCCTCCTCCCGTTGGTTCTTCTCTTTGATAAAGGTGTTGCATGATGACCTCATCGTTGCTGATCCTCTGATGATTTGCGTGAATAGTGACTCATCGCTCCAGGAGCAATTTGGTTCTAGATTGACCTGTATCAAGATATTACACGTTATTATGCTCTCTTGAGGTCCGCCACGTCGTCCATGCAGTGGATTCGTGAATTTAAGTGGGCGTGCTTTCCCTTGAGTCGGCCATTCACAGCGGTCCAATCGGCAATACTGGAGGCTTAAAATCGTCGAGACTATTAGCTCCGCTGAGCAAGACAGTTTCGAGCTCGACGGATTGTGGATGCCCATGCGGTTTCGCTCCGCTCCCACGCGTCTCAGTTCATTTCTGAGGTGTAATGATGCCAGCCTCCCCACCAACTCCAACCTCTACCACTACTACCAGCGACGAGTTCTCTGTCGGCACGGCTGCTGATACCGCTACCTCGAAGGCTCTCGGCTCTCTCATGTCTCAAGGTGAGGGATCGACTCTGGTGTGGCCTTAGGCTGCTGTTGCTCTTCAGTGTTCCAGCAGCCGCCTCCATTCCCTGAGTCGGCCAAAGACACTCCGGGTAAGAGACGAGTACATAGGCTGATGATGGCCATGAACTTTTCTCGGCGTCGACGCTCGAATTATTCTGGTATTTTCTGATACATATACAGCGAGAGTATCGTAACTTTCGTCTTGTGGTGCAGCAGCGCATCAGTCAAGCGGAAACTTGTCATGACTAAGGTATAGCTGCGGATTTTACTGAGCTTTCGTGGGCAACACTGGTAGCATGCCAGTGTATGCTACCTGCCGGGGTCGGTAGGAGAAGGTTCCGTAGCACCACTTATATATTATCCTGCTATTGCTGTGTATTCAACTGACTCCAGAGGCTCTTCCAGTGCCGTCTCGAGTCGGCTTCCCCGACGAGTTGCCTCACAGCCATTCACCTTCAGATGACGATCTTCGGAGTGGCACGGATACTCGTATCTTCCATAAGACAAGAGTGTGCGTCTATTATAAATCCGAGTAGGAGAAACCGTTTCGATTGATTAATGACTCCCCCCTGCTTTAGTCGTGGCTGTGTGCACGGTGACAACTGTCTCTACGCCCATGGTGAAGAGGACCTTAAGATCGCGCCGGATCTCAGGTGGAATCCCTTTCGCTCACTCATCGAGTGATCCTCATAGCTTGATCCGTTAAATCGCTTTGTTGGATAGCTTCAGCTGGCGCGAAATTTCACTCGTCAGTCTTGGGAGGGCTGAGAACGCTACCCGCAGACTCTGGTAGGGACCGTGCGACGTGAGCGAATGGCCTTTTTGTATCGCAATTCTTTGTATGTTACACTGAATGTTGTTGCTTTTCGCCTTAGTGTATTGTTTAATATCTATATCTCTCAGAAAAACCACTCTCTGCGACAGGTGGGAGATGGATGCCTGCCCCCTCTCCGCTAGTGAGTGTAGATTCGCCCACGGAAGAGAGGTGGGTTCAGCTCGGGATGTTCCCTCCGACCTTCTCCTCAGGACTTGCGTGCTGTGGATATGAGTACGTCGAGAAGTCAGGCCTCCACTGCCAGTCCCACTCCGGTGTAGGGTCCTTGGGATCTTTCAATCAGCAAGCTGCATTTGACATACATTGGCCCCACATCAGCCTGATATCAATCATGACTCAGCTAGACTAATTTCTTCGTTATCATCTAGAACTATTTTTGCTACTGGCGTAGCTCCTAAGAACTCACGCTGCTTCCTCTTTCGTTGCGGTATATCATTCATATTAGTCCAATCAAGTTGGATGAATATGGCTCTATCCGTTGTAGCATCATGAAGAGAGCTGTAATTAGTACATCCCTTCTAGCGCCTCTCACGTCCGTCGAAGATGCGTAACTGTCCTCATCATGGCTTGAATCAGGTTCGACCGCCACCGTCGGGAGGTGATGACGCCAGTTGTGAGACAAACTCCTGAGAGAACAAGAATGAAGGTGATGAAATTTGCGTTGAGGCTTCGAACTCTGCTTGTCTGAAGAATGTCTTTGGTTCCAGGACTCCGCCGCTCGCGTCAGCGGGTTGATGGGAACACCGCTCTTCACTAGCGAAGGGTCGTTGGGGACGAGTGGAAGCCTTTCGGGCACTACGCCTGTCTCGGGCAGCGATGGGATCAACGTAGTCTGGCGGGTTCGTAGCCACCACCCTGTACAGATATGCGCCCCTACGGCTGCATTAGGCAGTCCACACTCGGGCTCGCTCCACCCGTCCACCGTAATTCTCATATCCCTCGCTCCTGCTGTTCCAGGATTGCCGACTGGTTCCCTGGTGATTGTATATTCCCTTTCGTTTGGTGCGTTGATGAAAACTAGAGTCCTCGGTGTACCAGCGCAGCGCGAAGAGTTCCATGCCAGCTAGGCCTTTGGAGTCTCCCTCTCTTTCACCGCCTACAGTCTGCTGAACGCGTTGGTACTGCACTCTTCTCAGCCCTGCCCTTGCACTCCTGAGGAATCTGTGAATGCTCTCACGCAGCTTGTGGGAGCTCTCCATCAGCAGCACACTCCAGCTACAGGTTGGTCGAGAGACGCTCTTCTTCCCTTCATTTCAGTTGTCAGGCGCTAGTGGCAGCGCAGGAAGCCCAGATTCTCATGCATCAGCAGCAGCAAGCTCTGGAAGCATATCTTCAAGCCAGTCCTCTCAACCCAGCTGCTGCCGCGGCTGCTCTCCTGGGGATACACAGCTACAGTCAATACGAACGTAAGGGGAATGTGCGAGGAGTACACCCCGGTTTCTAGATTACACCAAGCGTTTTATATTTATTGGGTAGCTTGTTGCGGCGGAGGCGAGCTTTTAGTAGTTCTCTCAGCCGTTAACTGTGATATCTTTATTCCTGCGCGATTTTTTGACCGCGAACTGAGTGACCTTGCCAAACTTCATTTCGATGGTTCTCTTCAGAAGCTCCATACCCTCCGCTGAACCCCATGATGACACCGTTCCCAATGCCGGGCGTAAGAGGCTACCTTTCCTCTTTGTTAATGTAGGGGTTGTTCTCAGTTCGGAGACTACGTCCCCGCGCCTCCTGTTCCAATGGCCGCCATGCTGCCTCGATCTGAGGATGTTCAAAGTAAGTGACAGGTTGAACTGGGATAGCGAGCGGGTGTTGTACACTGACTTCTCGCTAAATGCCGTTGCGTATCGCCTGCTCAGTACCGCCATTGTCTCATTTCCACTCCAACGGTATTCGACAAGAGGTTGTGGGCCCATTTACTGTCAGGAACTCCGCTGAGAGGCGGAAGCTCTTCCTCGAGCGTTATGGGAGGCAGCACCGAGAAAATAACGATTCTGTTGAGCGAAGAGTTCGACTGATGGAATTCATTGGCGTGGAATATGCCGATAGGAGCATTGGCGGATAGAAGCCAAGTTAGATTTCTGCATGAATCTGATAAGTTCAGTTATGTAAACACTCATCATCATCCTTCTTTCACTGGTCGTACCCCCCGCTGCTGCTAGTACAACTACTGCTATCCAGGTGTTGTTACCGTTCAATTCGATGAGTATTCTCACTCAACTGCAAGCCTGCTACCATTATGATGTCCCGTTTTCATATATCCATGATTATTCGAGATTAGGAACTCTCTGAGTTCAGGATAGACGCACGTTTAGGAGCGCCTCCGTGGAGGACAATTCATTATTATCACCGTCGCCGTCATGCTCGCCAATGCTTTTTCCTCTTACTGTTCATGCAGTGTTCACGTTGCTGTGAATTTGGGATCCTCCGGGAATTGATGGGGAGCTCTCTAGCAACGGTATTGATGAGCATTGATGCGTCCATTGATGAGCGTACGACATACCGAGCATATTCTGGGACAAGAACTGGGAGACGGCAATGTCGGAGTAAAAGGGTAGCAGATGAATAAACCTTCGAGCTTGATCTCTCACATGAGGTTAACATGTTCGGGAAGTTGTTGAAAACCGTCGAGGTTAGATCCTCTTTTCTTGCAAGCAGCATCACAGCCTGATTATTACTTGAACAATACTCCGATGGAACGATCCCGTTCAGTCCACGAAACTCGGCCCCACGTGATACGATCCGGTGAGCACACCGGCTCGCTCTAATTACACCCTGCGGGATCTCTTGTTTTGCAGTAGCACATCGAAGTGATGTGTCTGACCACATTACAAGGATGCTGGTGATACGACTAGCATAGTGTCACCACAGTAGATGCTGGTGATACGACTAGCATAGTGTCACCACAGTAGATGCTGGTGATAAGACTAGCATAGTGTCACCACAGTAGATGCTGGTGATACGACTAGCATAGTGTCACCACAGTAGATGCTGGTGATACGACTAGCATAGTGTCACCACAGTAGATGCTGGTGATACGACTAGCATAGTGTCACCACAGTAGATGCTGGTGATACGACTAGCATAGTGTCACCACAGTAGATGCTGGTGATACGACTAGCATAGTGTCACCACAGTAGATGCTGGTGATACGACTAGCATAGTGTCACCACAGTAGATGCTGGTGATACGACTAGCATAGTGTCACCACAGTAGATGCTGGTGATACGACTAGCATAGTGTCACCACAGTAGATGCTGGTGATACGACTAGCATAGTGTCACCACAGTAGATGCTGGTGATACGACTAGCATAGTGTCACCACAGTAGATGCTGGTGATACGACTAGCATAGTGTCACCACAGTAGATGCTGGTGATACGACTAGCATAGTGTCACCACAGTAGATGCTGGTGATACGACTAGCATAGTGTCACCACAGTAGATGCTGGTGATACGACTAGCATAGTGTCACCACAGTAGATGCTGGTGATACGATTAGCATAGTGTCACCACAGTAGATGCTGGTGATACGACTAGCGTAGTGTCACCACAGTAGATGCTGGTGATACGACTAGCATAGTGTCACCACAGTAGATGCTGGTGATACGACTAGCATAGTGTAACTTACACTGTGTAAGTGTCACCGATGTCAAGAGGCAATCCCACGCTAACCCGAAGTCGCATTCGACAGCAACGAAGGTTGCTCTCGGGCATCAGCAGAGATGCCCTCGCCCAGCAACCAGTGCGAAACGCCACAACCCTTACTTAACACGAACCCGGATTCTAACGAAAAGGTATCTTTACGGGGAGGCAGGTTCATCATCTACGTCACACAATAAGGCCGCCACTCTCCCTCCTCCGGGCACTTGACAAGGACGTGGTGGCGTACTATCGCAGGAACGTGTAACACCTGAAAATCAAAATGAAGGAATCGCTGCTCCCTAGTCATCCTACTTATGCGTTGCGCTGCCTCGGAGCGTTTCTGATGATGTTGTCGACGCGGACGACTTGCTCGGCAGCCTCAGTCGCAGCGCAAAGTTGAGAGAGCTTGGAACGGTAGGACTCGCAGATCCGGAGATCCGACATACTCGCTACGACGCTGAAAGGGAAATACAATAAACAAAGTTGATTGAACAAGCTACATGCGACATCGATCTCGATCAGGGCATAGGGACTGTGATTACGGAAGCGTGGTCTTTAAGGATCGTGACCTTATTGATTCAACGCCTAGGAAGTGCTACAGCTGGTAAGAGCAACGCATATTCATTACTAAGTGCTTGAGGTGAGAAAGTAGTCAAATTTTACTCACCCCTTAGAGAGATCGAGGCCTGCGTCGGCGTGTCCCTTCTGATGCATTGCTCGGAGGTTGCCGACCAGCTCAGCGGCATCGAAGCCTCCGTTCTCGGACAGAATGCCTGGCATAGCCATCAGGGCCTTAGCGAAAGCTTCGATGGCAAGTGCTTCCTGAATACACGAGCCGTGCATCGAAGAGAACAGACTACTAGATACTACCTTTCCCTCAGTCTTGGAGGCCAATTCTAGAACGTGAACACCCATCTCCATCTCGGTGCATCCACCACCGTATACGACCCTAGTTTCGCTGATGGTCTGGTAGAGCACTGCCAAAGCATCGTGAAGAGAACGCTCGGCTTCCTGAAAAGGGTAACGAATGGAGCGGAGCAGAAGAACCAGGTTATGTCATGCAGCGGAGATTGTAGTACTACGATCTGTCCATAGTCACCCCGCAAGAACCCTGAGTCAAATGTCAGTTTGACCGGTTAGATGAGATATTCATCATGAGTTGGTCTATTGCGCAGTGGATCTCTTTTATTACGGCGGGGTTTGAAACGAATAGCAACTCTGGACTTACATCAAGTACGTGCTGACTAGCTCCCCTAAGGACAATACAGCAGGCCTCGCCGGAGGCGCAGCCACTGAACTGAATGGCCTTGTCTTCACCTGAGTAATGAAATGACGTCATCACCCCTGGCGACGCAGCAAGGCCTACCCAACATGATCTCCTTAATTTCCTTGCAGTGGCCTAGCTTGATCTTCTTGGGCTCCTCGAAAGTGGAGGCAATATCAGCATCTGACGGGACTCCGAAAATGACGAACTCGCGCGGATGAGAGTTTCTACCAAGCACGGCAGCGAGTCTCTCGGTGCCATCAAAGTCCGAGTGCTCAATGGCGACAACCCCACGGTCACGGAAGCACTGCTCGGGGTAGTTGTAGATCAATTGTCTGAAAAATGACGTTAACAGCGAAAAACGAGGTAAGCTTCGGACTACCTGTTGATAAAAACGTTGCAGCCTGAGTCGCATATCCTGTTGACCTTGTCCTTCATCTTTTCCTTCTCGGCAGCCTGAAGAACATCATTTTCAACCAGAGTTGAGCCGCGGTAGCCCAGTAGTACCTCGATCTCCTGAACGCTGGTCAAAGAATCGACCTTCACCCGCGCGCCGTAGATCTTGATCTTATCGGTGTCCATGGGAGTGTTAGCAATCATCACCTGAAAGTGGACTCAGAAAATGAATTCAATGAAACTACTCACATTGCAGTCCTGAATTTTCTTAGGCATCCCCGTGCCAATGCGCTTCTCGAGGATGAAACCGTCCTCAAGGTAGCTGTCGCGCAACGACGCGCCCGGCTTCTTGATGACCTGAAGCGCCCAAAGCCTGACCACAGCATCGAGGGAGACTGCTAAACCAACCTGGATGTAATCTAAAGTCTTTCGGCCCTTCAAACGGAGGACAGCGTCAACGGCAAGCTCAGCGAATTTGTCCTTCTCGTAGTGAAGGAGCTTGGAGGAGAGTGTTGTCCGGGCGATGGCGAGGAGATCCTCACCTGAGACAGAAGGAGCTCGCTACCGAAGTTACTGGGTGTCCCATCCTACGGAACTTGGCTTCATCCTTGCCGTTATCGAAGGCACAGCCATCCAGTGTCTTCCTCGCGCAAGCGAGAGCAGCACGGAATCCCTGAGAGAAGAGTAGTGAGCCGCTGGGAGTGCCGAGCACCCGTTACCTTGATGATAACCATAGGGTGGAGCTTCTGGATAGTAACCAGATCCTCAGCCCTACGGAGCATCTCCGCCGCCAAGACGACCACTGAAGTCGTACCGTCGCCACATTGTTGATCCTAAAAAGAACGCAGTTCGCGAGTCGGTGTTTCTATGGCATCTCACTTGAGTCCGACTCATGTCGACGAGGATTTTAGCTGCGGGGTTATCAACCCAAATGGACTGTAGAATAGTAGCGCCGTCGTTGGTAACAGTGACGTTTTTCCCACGGGGGCCCTGCTTGTCCATGCTCTCCAGAATCTTGTCCATGCCTGAGTGAGAGTTTCGAGAGAGGCTTGAGGGTTGGTGACTCACCCCTAGGGCCGAGAGTAGTCTTCACGAGATCACCAATGGCGATGGCTCCGACGAAACTCTCAAGCCTGACAAATTAAACCGTCCCCAACCTGTCTCGCATCTTCCACGCTTCAACCCTAGGTACCTCGCATTTTCGCCTCTGTTCTCTGATGCACCACTGGCCAAGATGCCGGGAATTGAACTGGAGCCGAGGGCAGTAGCCATACTGAAGATCTCTCACACAAACTGTCGAGGAGAACTTAATCGACAGCGCAGCCCCGCCGTAGCTTTGCCCCGTAAAAACGTGAAAACCACCCGCCTGAACACCTTAGGTCGCTCCAAGGACCGCGGAGAACGCTCTAAGACACCTCGGCCGCTGAAGGCCGAAGTAATGGTGAGATTCTGTTGACTTTAATCTGAGATATCCGGTAACTAAGCGTAAGATGGAAGGGGGAATTAAGAGCCTGAAAGTGAGAGTCACCGCGGCGCGAAAATTGTCACATGCTACTCGGCATCGCTTCAAACACTGAAATTCAGAGCCATCGAAGCTCCAGCTTGTCCAACGAATGATGCCTCGGACTTTGAAAACAATCATATACGTGCCTTCATATCACAGGCTTATCGGAACATGGGGAGAAAATCACGCATTTATACCGGAACTTTTCACGCATAATCGTCCGTTACTTTTTCGCACAAACGTCCATCCTCCAGATCAGGATCATGCGTTCTCCCTGTACAGGGTAAACACTTGGCTCCCTAAATGCAAGTATTCGCCTCGGGAATCGACGCTTGTCCAGTGGCAGTAGACGCTGAAGCGGATGAGCTCATTGCTGAGCTTAGAATGGACCTGGCCGACAAGACTGGTGGGCATCTTTTGGACTTCGGTTGTTCGAGGTCAAGTGCAAGAAGAGAACCTTTCAGGAATCGACAGAACCGACATTAAGATCGTGTTCAACAGTAAAATTATGGATGACGATGGTAATGCCAAGCTACCGTGAGTATGCCTATCATGATTGAAAGATACCCTCGTTGAGTGCGGTATCGACAACATGTCGACCGTCCGAGTTCTTCTCCCTTTGAAAGGTGGTCACATTCCACATCCTGTCAAGTACTTCGGACCTCGAAGGTATGCTACTAAGGGGCATCCTCGAGTTATGCCCGACCTCGACAGATACGGGAGATACGTTTATGGGATGAACCGCCCCCTGTCCTGAGACAAGTCAAGGATTGGATCGACTGGACCGGCTGGAACAGCGTCTTCGGTGGATTCTCCTTCCAAGTCGCATTCGGCCTGATGATCGTAATGCTACCCTGCCCTTTGCAGAGGTCATCCTCATTCTATGCAGGTATCCGGTGTTTATCTCAATAACTACCGTGCTACCAATACTCTGTACTACACCAACAAGCCGGACAATCAGGATATTTTGGGCCATTAGTGGTAGCGCCGTCGGATTTCTACCGCTGTCTACTGATCTGTTCAGGTCGGGCTATACCATTACCACTCGCACAGACAGGGGCTTCAATCCGCCTCCGTCAGAAGTACTCGAGATGAGCTCTTATCATGGATATTCTTTTAAGCTCATGTTCCTTTGCGTTGATAGTTCTGATGAGAGGGATTTCTTTGGCGGCTCTTCACGCGGGGTGGTACTTTCCGGGCCTCACTTAGCTTGCTCGGTTGTTTTCGCGACCAAGTCTTGGGTTTCCTGGGTAGCGTCGTGAGCCCCATCACCTTTCTCGGGTCATCACCTCTGCTAGCAGGTTCGACTCGAGCTGGAACCGAACCGTGGGGTTTCGTCGATTGGCTCTGTCGTGGAGGGCCGGGAAAGCAGTCTCTAGGCAACTGGACTGGCGATTGAGAGCACTATTCTTAGCGAGCCTGAAGTGGTATTAGCTTGAAACTAAGTACGAATGCAATCAGCTTTCGTCGTGAATTCCGGACGTAACTCAACGCGTCGTATCGTTCACTGAGCAACAAAGGTTTGGACGCTAATCGAGCGACGCGTTGCTCGTATTCTGTGCGTTTTCTACTATAACATTAAACTCAACAGCGCTCAAGTAATGAACAACTGAACATATCACAAGTCATGTAGGAGCATCAGAGGTACCATCGCTGTTGTGAATCTCTGTCGCCTCTAAGGCGGTCACCTGGATGAGCAATGTGCCGGCAGCAATACAAAACCCGCGCTGTCCCACCTTATCTAGAATAAGCTTGTCTTTTGCGCTCATATTAGAAAGAGGATGTCTTGTAAGAAAAAATTTAGCGTGGGGATTGAATTTCTCTTGGAGGTCTAAGTCACACGCTTTGACGTCGTAGAAAGTGTACCTACGCAAGAAGAGCAGCTGGTGGATCGCCAGTTGTGCTGTAACCCTATTGGACATAAAGTGCATAGAGACTGTCAGGCTCGCAGAAAAGTGACGAGAAAAGTAGCGGTGAAAACACTTGACAGTTTGGCCAGCAACTATCCTCGGAAAGCAGTTACATCCTGTGGTTAGCGAGATCTTCGTCTTTCAAGAGGGACGGTGTTCGGTGAGGTCCAGCTGGTATGAACCAAGCAGATTCACCTGTAAGGATTGACCAGATGAAGTGACAACGGCGTTCCATGAGCACCATCGGGTGTGTAGCTCAGTGGTAGAGCGGCTGACTGCAGATCAGCAGGTCCTCGGTTCAAATCCGGGCGCGCCCTTCAGTAAAAGATTTTTGGCTTACCTTTGTGTGCGCCAGCACTCGGCGGTAAGGTCTGCGCCAGCATCTCGTCAGTCAATCTCGCAGGTGGTGCAACTTCGCGAATCCTCGGATCTGATGGAATGAAGTTCCTCCCCATGCTGCGAGGAGCCTTTACCCAAAGTTGAGACGCCTTGGTCTTCCGTTAGCAGAGTGCCGGGTAGGGTTGGGTCGAAAGGCGGTGGTTCGTAGCCATTCTGAGAGTTTCCTGCCGAGTCCCAGGCCGGGCCATTGCTCACCTTCCTCGGTTTGCGGGCTGTACCATCCAAGACGACAGACCTCCCGAGCTTCCGGTTCTGATACGATGAAATTCCCGGAACGCGTTTCTCGAAACTAGCAATCACTTCTCGCATGCACTCCGCCGCCCACCGCTCATCCGCCATCAGCCTCTGCAGTGCGACATGAGCTTTGAGATATCTGCTCCAATGGATGCTAACAACCCTGCGAGTCCGCCAGCTCTCTTACTCTGCAAATTCAGATCGCGAGCGCAAATGACTCTGGATATCCTGCAGTTGTAGATCAATCTCCGACATAGAGCTCATCGGCGGAGGGCATTGAACTCCTGAGCGAAGCAATAATATCATATTTGGCGAGACGCGCCCACTTCGACTCCTTCGTTTTTCCTGCCGCAGGCTGCCCGTCGAACAGGTCGAAGTAACTGGTACCAACTGAACACTAACAGTGGTAGAATGCCCAACCTACATCTCTAGCCGATTTTGAGTAACTCCGAGGACTCCAACTTGGGCCTTAGATACCTTCAAGCTGCTCTGGAGGGATCTAAACCATCAAGAACGAAGTACAGCTCTCGAGGAGTATCGTTCCAATAGCACGGAAATATTGCAACCATCGTCAAGTATATCGAACAGACGAGAGAGAATCCGAGGAAGGAGAGGGACGAGAAGGTTCTTAGAATAGAGGGTGAAGGTAAGGAGCCCGGAAAGTTCTCGGAAAATCTCCACCATTTGCCGATGATTCATGAAATGACGACCCTATCCACATCTCTTGTGTCAGAGCTCAGTGAAGTCGCCCAACAATCCACGAATCGATCTACTCAACGTACCTCTGTAGCTTGGCAACAGCAACCTCGGCTTCGGTCGTCGATAGAGGGCTGTCCATTTTCAACTTGGCCGACAGCGGAGGGGCTACAGTACCCACTGACTGCAGGACCGGTGAAAGGCCGTCGAGGAGGGCAGTCTCATCAACATGGGCTGAGGACTCTGACAAGCGGACCAATGAGAAGTCAACTCCATTCTACCTTGCTAACCTTGCTCATCTTGAATTTCCACAGCTCCAGTTTCAGGAGACTGACCCAGTTGATCAGCGTGACTCTTGAAGGTCGCCATCATATTCGAATTTGTGACTGCGTCTAACAACAGAAATACGTTAGAGAGTAATGTGGAGAGCGTTATACTCCAAACAAACCACACGTTCCAGCCACCATAGATTTCAGGCTGAAATTTTCAGCTGCTCGCGATTGATTCAGAATAGCTTGATTGAAAAGCATATTCGCCTTCTGCCAGAAAACCGGTAAAAAGAAGACTTTGCTCGGCTAACTATCAGCATATTCAACTGCGGATGCACAAGCAATCTGCTTCATTCCTTGCCTATAAAGAAGTCGTCACGCCGTTTTTGAGACGAATAAGGCGCTCTTTTGACTACCGAAAACCTACCATCATCAGTCGGAAGTTTCGACGTCAGCATCATCTTATTGATGACCGCCTCGAACTCGGCCATGTCGTCTCGAGCCTCTTCGCTGTGTCCAACTCCCGCTGTCGGCTGGAAAGGAAATCAATCCAAAGATACCTGCCCTTCCTTGCCTTTCCGTGTTCGTGTACTAAAGCCACCCCCACGTTGCGAAAGCTCAAAAGTACCAACCACCGAGCCTTGTTGCGACTTACTTGTTTTGGCCGAGGTTCTTCCGCAGCTCCTGCTTCTGCGCCGTACAATAACGAACGATCACGCAGCTAAATAGAGATCAGGATATCAGCGATAACACCTGCACTTCTAGTCGTTCCGGAAATCTCATGGCTCAACAGCAACGATGAACATAAGAAAAGGAGTACCACTCTTTCGTAGAATCAGAGCTGCGAGCTCAGGATGCGAACGAACCTCCACGATTCTCCAGGAAAGGAACCGCAGTGATTGACCGTCACCTTTGCACTCAGATTGCTCACGTGCGAGGTATGCTTTTCGAAAACACGTGGCTCAGGCTTTCGTCGAGACTCGACTCGAGAGCAGCGCCGTGACTTACCGCTTCAGTAGCACGGACGAAGTTCTTAGAAGCCTTCTCGAGGTGCTCCCTGGCCGAATCGTTCCACCTGTTGGACATGCAAGGTGAAGGGATCGAACACGCAATCAAGCCTACTGTCTCAATTGCTTTCGGATGGTCCTCTCCCAGCTCTCCCACCAAGGTCCATACCCTAAGGAAACAGAAATGCACTTCAGAAAGGACCACAAAGATCTTGAACCAGGCTGATTCAGATACCCAGTGAGAAAATAATATTCGTGAGAATTTTTGAAAGACTACGGAACCCGTGCTGAGCGATTCTGTTGCGCTGCAGGGAGACAATTCACGAATAGCGGATGGATCGCGAACTCGACTGCATTGACCTCGGCGAGGAAATAGTGGAAACAACTCCTCCCTCACAAACAACACGCGATGGAAATTTCATCGCAATTTATCACGAAATTAGTCGCATCCTACGACTAGGTTCCTGACTGCAGCACCGGTACGACCGGAGACCCTCACCGGTGAGCCACGTCAATATTCTCTTCGACTTCGGGAACGAGCTCGACAGGCTCCACGTCTAGAGACGCGTTCTGGGCTTTCTCAAATCGATCGAGGTTCTCAATGTCGCGATCCAATAAAGCGGAAATCTGAACACGAAAATACCCCCACCGAGGATCGAACCCACGCCCTCACGAATGAGGGATATTCCTCGTCTCCCAATGTGGCCTTTGCGAACTCCAGCATCTTGCCATTGACCTTGCCCACCACACCCGACCAGTGGCTTTCAAGCCTGTCCCTCACCAACTTTCGCGTGGACGCCAACTGCCGCTCATATCTGAGTTGAGCTGATGGTCATTGACATCGTAGTGCTCTCAGGAAGTCCCATTGGAGACGCGCTAGCGTTGACCAGGAAAGACTCAAATTCTAAGGGACATGGAACCCAGCCCAATAAATGCAACTCAGTATCATGAGTACCTCTCCTCCTAAAAGCTAGCTACTGAGCTCTCGAATGGAGATGAAGCTCGCGGAATTTTCGTCTATAACTCACTATAAAGTTTCAAGAATGTGAAGCAAGCTTTGTGACGCCTCTAGTTAGGAACGTACTCGATCCTCAAATGCTTCACTCTCGCTTCCTCAATTTGCTGCCGTAAAGCGTTAGCCTGCTCACCCAGCACCATCATCTCGATCATCATTTCGTCAGTATATCTAAAGACAGTCAGAATGATATTAGTCAGCCTTCGGAGGTTCATCGTTTTTCACTGGCGCTGACGAGCGCCTCCTATCACGCTTCAGAGAGATATGACCCCATCGTCGTCCCATCCGCTTTGTGTGAACTACACTTATCCCGCAAGTGTAGAGCGCGTGAACAGCGATACGGTATGAGCTTCATACGATGAAACAAATACACGCCACTCAAACTACGGTATGAAAGACGCGACATCGTGAAAAACTTAGCTGAAGAGTATTTTTCTCGCGTGTCCGCTCAAGCTAGTAGCCGCAATTCAAGGAATCAAAGTGAGTTTCAAGGCAATGAGAGGCGAAACCCAGTGACGATATCTAGATATTTCAGTATCTAGTTGACTAGCAAAAATCCGAATCAATGAAACATAACTCTTGTGCGATATTATCGATATCTGGCCACTCTTTTCGCGGGCTTCCCTGACAGTGAGTGAGTAGAGCGAGGGGACCTAGCGCACCTCATCTCAAGCCGAAGTCGATCGGCCAAGAACTCGTTCAACATCGGATGCTCGTTCCCAAGTTCGCTCACGTACTGCCGTGCCGCCAGAATCTAACACTATGAGACTGCCAGAAAGCGGCCATTCCCATCGAGTCTCTAACTCGTATCTGAGCGTGGAGGAAATGCAAGATCTCAAGATTTTTGCAGTAACGTTTACTCTAAGAACTGCTGCCGCTGGCGTTTGCGTTTCGCTATGGCCGGCCAAACCCGACTGCTCATAGTCCCCAGCTGAAGGTAGGCGTACTCCTCGACATTTTGATATCGTTCAGAGACCCTGAGCGACCATTGGAGCGTAGTTGCTCTAAATCTTGCGATCTTACGTGCCCTTCGCAGTTTTCTCCAGGATACGTGTTTCTGCATCCTCATATCTGAACAGAAAGGAACCGCTTACAGAACGAATCCCTCTCCGAAGGCCTTCAACGAGAGAAACGATTTTTCTGTTCATCCTTCGTCCACTACAATTTCGGAATTTCGCATGATTCTATCGTTCATTCTCGTGAGTTTACTCATTAGCGGAGCTACAGTATCAGCAAATGCATACGCAGCGAATTCTAGTTTTCCCCAGAATCCCATACGGTCGGCTTCAGCACTTACTAAGACGACACCGAGCTGCATGGGATCAATTATCCGCCATATTCGGCGAAGCGTGAGGAAACACGCTTCACAGAGCACTAACTTGACCGACCTTCCGAAATAGCACAACCATCAGGCTCCTATGATAAGAGCCCAAAGATACCTCATCAACACCAGGGCTTCTCAATCGAGATCAGAGGCAGCTTCCAGGACGCAGTTAGTCACTTGAGAATTATGACTGGCCGACTGCGTATCCGGACTTCCGGGACGGCCCCTCTCCACAAACCCGTCGAGAAAAAGCAGTCGACTCACCTGCACTTCAACTCTTCCTCCGCGAAGTTGAGTATGCCCAGCATCGAACGAGGCAGAGACTTCCTGTACCGCTCTATCAGCTTGTGGATTCGGTACCTGAAAACCCCTCGCTCCACGCTACCCGAACGCTGCAGGGGCAACTTTCATTCGGCCGCAACTCCCCAGAAAGAGTGAGGTCCCGTGCACTCGCGTTTCACGAGATTTCAATCAGGACCACGATAACAATCTCGGAAGAGTTATCCGTGCGAAAAAGTTATCGTGAAAACGGGTGAAAATGGAGTTGCGCGAGTAATAAAAGGATTATTCCAATCTTACGGTGTCGCCGCTTTCTGGGACTGTGCGGTTTTTGCCACGCCAAGTTGATCGATCTCAGCTTGGAGGCCTTCCTGGAGGTCAACCAACATTCGGTGAAGCTTCTCCGACAACATAACCTGCGGGGATCGATTGACCCTCATCTCATCAGCTCGGAATTATTGACGGAAATGTAACATCCCCCGCCATCAATCGCTCGGCAAATGACATTCCGCCAGTAAAATTCACGCAAACCGGTGAAGAAAAGAATCAAGAGTCCCAGGTCAAAGGCAAACGATCTAGTTCGCGTCGGACGGCTGACAGGAGGCTCAAAGATGACACCAGATGATGCCCTGCAAGAGATGAAACCTCACGAAAATGCGAGAAGAGACCGTGAGACCGGAAGAGGCTTTCGTTTATTCCATAACGGAAGGACCGTGGAGACCGACGATCGATAAAGCTCAAACAGAGTCAACTCTCACCACGGCTGGGTGATCTCCCCCAAGAGATCGAGTGTAGGTCCTTTGAAGGCTCTCGACCAAAGTTACATCCAAGTCGCGCTGAAGAAGGAGAGCAAACATGAGAAGGATCTAGAAAATCATCATAGCATGGTTGGTGGGACCGAGACGGCAGATACTAGTGGATGGTAAAACGGAGGGCTATGAATTTTTCCTCGCGCTACAGAATTTGATCTGGAAATTTCCCAAAAAACTTCGCAGGAATTTCCACAGGACGCGTAAACAGCGGAGAGCAACTCACATCCTTCGCGCAAACAATCGATGCTACTTGGAGTGCTTCAAAACTGAGGTCCACCTGAGACGTTCAGTGACGAAAGATACAAGAGTCAGTTAATGCAAATCACCCAGTGGGGATTTCGAAGCCTTCGACACAGATAGAGTCCCACTGCTATCTCCGGTAGGGAAGGACACACCTCTTCGGACCACCTCAGGCTATCTGAAATTAGTAGAACCCACGATGAATCATCGTCGATGAGAAAAATTGATTCCACCATCTGGCTTATGAGAAAGAAAAGCGTCCTGCACTTCTCATCTGAATGCAAGCGCTGTCAGAAAACAATTCTCGTAAGAATTCCGATAACGACGAAGCGGCAAGGGACTCTCACCTTTAGTTTTCAGGTATTGCCGCCATCGTGCCACCGCCTGCAGCCGAACCTGCGCAGGATTGATATTTTCGCGAACGCTGGAGCCAGCTGAACCTACCACGGTCAAAACGATACGCGGTGGCTGCCTCACGGGGTCATCCATCAGCTCATCAACGCTGAGCAAAGGATCGTGGAAGGTTTTACGCAGGGTACTCATTGAGAAACATTGAACTTCGCACCGCGAATAATATCCTCATTAAGTTCGACGGTGCTACTTAACAGTAGCAGCGAGGTGATGCCGTCACTATCTCGACTCTAATACTAGTATTGTTGCTCGTCCCCGTGTTTGCGATTTCTCTGATTCATGTCTAACTAGTCTCTGCTCTTCGGATACTCATCGATGAAGGAACCGGTTACAGCTCTTCCATCAAAGTTTTGCCTCCGGCCACCCGTTGGAAACAAGAGAACAGTGCGTCTGTGGAAACAAGATACCGTGGGCATGCCAGTCATGCGCATTATGATCGGTCAACAGATCGACAGCTAACCGCTCATCATCGCGGAAGCTTGGACCCGTGAGCCTCAAGAGATTGCTATCTTCAAGTGAGGAACGACACCTCGAAGCTTCTCCGGTTTCTCAAAATGATATTCCTGCATGTACCTGAGCATCTCAGTCCGACCCCGCGCCACGAAACGTATCCGACCTTATCAATGCCCGACTCGGTCCATCTCCAGCCGGAATCATACTGTCGCACTTCTCAAACATTTGCTTCGCCTTCTGCCAGCTACCATGAGTGAAAAAGTGGTAGCTGAAACGAAGGAAGCTATTTGTTCATATCAAATGCATTTTCGTCCGCTGTGCCATGCAAAGCGGCAACCAATTCTCCAAATAGATTGTGAAGATACATGAGAATGAGTAGTGCACTAAGTTCGATTTGGTAACCTGCGTATCGCACAGGATTAGATTCACAACAGGTCCTTGTGAGAGGAGACAACAGTCGATGACTGCAACGAATGAGAAAGCTGATTTGGGGCTTCGCTGAGTACTACACAGAGCTACTCAGGGATTAGCTTACTCACGAGGATGAAAGGCTGCATTCGAAATAATTGGCGGAATTCTGAACAGCGAATGAAAAAACGCGAGCTCTTCTCGTCACTTCGAAGGGATTCGCCGCGCCCCACTCACGCTTGCCGCCATATAGTTCTGAATTCTAGATCAAAACCCTCCTGCAAGACTTGCACATCCTTATCGAGCTCAAACAACTAAAAAGACGCTCTTGAACTTCCGTGCTCACAACGAGGTCCAAAGATACACTTACGTATTCGACCTTATTATCATCAACATTTTTCATTGACATTTCAGCTCTCGAGACGACCTTGCCAAGGAGATGGTCTAAGATCAACGATTCGAATAGATCGGGAATCCCGAATCACAGTTGCATCCGATCAAGCGCTCACTTTCGGGAGCCTCGGGCACCTTATCATTGATATCGAAAGAGTATATCTCACACTTCAGCTCCTTCCTAGGCTCCCTGCCAACCTCGCCGACCATTCTCTACGGAAAACGGAGCAAAAGTTCACTCAAACTGTGCTGATGATGAGCGAAATCGTTGACGTCCAAAAGCCTTGACTTCCGTGAGCACGTTTCATACCATCGCATTATACAGTTGGAACACGTCGCGAATCACTTGCGATTAGCATTAGCACAAGGTTTTTCAGGTTCCATTAGCTTTCGTAGATGACTATTAGTCAGTAGTTTCACCTCGTCAATGAGCCGGCATCTGTCTCTGACCTTGCCACCAAGATGCTCCATAAGGTCACCAGTGAGAAGGAGGCTACAGCCGTACAGAGGGAGTGCCCTGACCTGATGGAAGATTGAGTCGGGGAGTGTCTCTATCACACCATCATAACGGGAGAAACCACAAGTGAAGCATTTCATCGGTGCTTGAGAACCAACATTGTTGCACTATTAAGCACTGATTCTGTCGCCATGAGATAATCTTGACGTGAATCAAGAAGAGACATTCAAATCCAAGGTTCCGTATACGAGCTTCTGCTTCAAGACAGGGCCTATCCAATTGCTTCCCAGGCCAGAAAATCGCTTGCAAAGTTCGTAATACGAACAGAACACTGGAAAGAAAATTCACTTTCCTCGGTGAAATGAGAGATACAAAGTGCGAAAGCTCACCAGAGAACGGGCAACGCTGACGTTGAAGCCAATATAAGTCGCGTCTATCTTCATCTCACTGCCAATGGCTCCTGCAACAGAAGACTCCAGAAGAAGTACTCCGCGCGCCATAAGATTACCTTCCACGCTCCAGCCACTATGAAGGGCTATTCCGACATCCACTTGGTACGTTAGACTAAATTTTGGTATCAATTTCGGATGCTTGGCGTATGCTTTCAGGTCCCCAGCCCGACGAATCTCGGCGATAATTTTGATGCACCCTAGCAGAGCTTTCTCGGCCAAATCTTGCCAGTCTTGCTGTTTCTTAACGCTGTACTCGTCCGCAAGGGCGATGGGGGATTCCACTGGGAAACTGGTGAGAAACCAACTCGCACCACAAAGAAATACTTGGGCCTCAGCCTTCCTGCTGCGCCGATTTGGAAAGGGCGATTTCAGCGCACGTCCATGGCTGAGAATTCATGCAACGGAGAAAATTGATCGACCAATTCTGGAAAAACAAGATAGCAAGTTTTATGGAAAAAATGCCCACCAGAGAGGGAGGCACTCCTGAAGGGGCCGGGTGTCATAGCTAAACTGCCGCCGTTGATTGCCACGAACGAAAGATACTCACCCGCGAGTTCCCTGAGTTATCGTGCCCGTATTCGCCGTGTTAGCTGAGAGAGATGAAGACAATGTGAATGTAGATGGATCGAGCCCACGACTTCGCGAGCTCGTTTCTAAATTCACTAATTCGTCGCGGGACTTCGATAGGCTAAGGCCAACGTACGACGTATCTTTAACGATGATCTTGATCTCCCCCGGGATGACGCTGAAATCACCTGATATTTGTTAAATCTTGCAATCTTGCATTTCCTCAGCGCACTCTCTCACCTCTGAAATAGAATCGGGATCCTTCTGTTGCGGTAGCAGCCAGGTGAGCAAGAAACTGTCGCCCAGGTTTTTATTCGCGGCCCCTTCCCACTCGTCTGCGCAGATGTGAACAATCCGCGCAATTTTATTGACGAATACCATGACCTGAGAGTCGTCTAATGGTGGATCCGCGATACGCCATGACGAGTGAATTGATGGAACTCAGGGCACCAGGTACCAACACTGTGAGTCGAAGCCGGGCGTCTTACTTCCTCGAGGAGGCATTCTGCAGTCTCTCCGAACTTTCGTATGTCGCAGTAAGCGTAAACTCCTTCAACCTGCAACCGCTTGTCATGGACTAAGCTGCTGCTGTGGGCTACTCGTTGCACATCATGAATTCCCTCACGAATTTCATGAATCATGCACCTCAATTGAACTGGGAGCTTCCCAGATCATAAACCTTAATTTTTATTCTTTTAACTTTGACAGCTGTTCAACTGTCGCCAGGGAAGAGAAACAGTCCCGGATACGTTCAGAAAAACTATCATGTCACCAATTCACTGACGAAAAGTCGACGTAAAGAGGGAAATGGAGAATTCTAAGAGACTGTCAAAAATGAATCTCACCTTCCTGCCGGGTAACATGATGTTCAGGCCACTGGAGTTGCCACTACTCTGACTCATATTCTTGCCTATAATTTGTGCCCCGGCCTGCCCGAATCCAACCTAACACAAAGTTTACGCGGGATTTACTTTCGCATCCCATATAAGGATCACCCGCGCTACAAATGAAGCATTCCAGTGCTCTAAGTGGAGAAGATGAGTGCCAATCGTTTTGAACTCAACGTAGTAGGAGTCACTCATGAACAGTTCACAACTCCCGACCCGCAGCAGTCCGCCGATCTTCAGAATGGTGTTCTCCAATAGAGCAGTCTCCATCTGCCTGTCATCGCCAGCTGAGGAGATCTTGGTTGATCCTGCAAGAGCTAGGTAAACGAACGAAAGGAAGTTCTTAGCTACTCATCTTAGTCTGCCGCGTCGTAGACTGTCCAAGGGCCGCCGGTTCTTCAGACGGGAACCTTCCAAGCCGGGAGATTGGAATCCCTCATTGTGAAGACGATTGCAAAGTAATTTTCAATGTTTAGTGTTGGATATCGGAATGTGTCGTCCACAAATGGTGCCGGTTTCGTTGGCCGTATTCAAGGCTATAAGGTGATTCAAGGCTATGGGCGCTTTGTCAGCACTTATTCAGAACCCGAAACTGGAAAGAATCGAGCCAGGGCCGCAATCGTCAAACCATACGTGCTGTTTAGGTCCCGAGTGCGGCTTGTGTGAGCATGAAGACTTCCCGCAAAAGAACGCCACCAAAGAGTTCAATCACTTGGGTAGGAAGATCGACGAAATTCTTACGGTCCTATAGTGTAGCGGTTAGCACTCTGGACTTTGAATCCAGCGACTCGGGTTCGAATCCCGATAGGACCTTACCAAGGTAAATCATATTTTTGCTGTAAGCGATGCAACATCTATGATTGTCATGCGCAACATCGGTCCAGTATCTCATGGAGTGGCGTGAGAGGTGGAGGATCGAGACTAGATGCGTCCTGAATTCTCGAGAAACAAGTAGGCCATTCGTCGGGTCGCCGAGGTGGAACCCTCTCCTATAGGTCCTATAGTGTAGTGGTTAGCACTCTGGACTTTGAATCCAGCGACTCGGGTTCGAATCCCGATAGGACCTACAGTTATCGGCCATCTGGTCCGTAGTTGTCACTTGTCTACCTGCTCTATAACGAGCATTCCCTCCATACACCGGGTATCAACGAGAAAGATGCTGCGGATAAGGGTGCTTTCGAGATCCTCGCGTCATGCCGAGCACATGTTCAAGGATTTGTCTCTGGGCACGTTGTTTGAGGATGTATGAGGTCACCACGAGTTATCGTTGTATTATTACCACAATTATGGCCACCGCTACACCCGACAATAAGGTAGCCGTCTCACTCATCTTCGGAGCCATCAGATTCTTCTTCTTCGTCCTCCACTTCGGGTTTCCTCAGCGGATCGTCGGCCAGCTGCTTGACGATATTTACCATCTTCTCTATTGGCGCGATCACCACCTTTTGAGTGTCGGAGCCTGACCAGAGCACGGGTGGCGACAATCCGTTTGAACTGGATAATGACGAGTCTCGCACAACGAAGAATATCCTTGCTTGCCTACTGAAAAGCATGGCTCCTAAGCCGAGCAGAATGATGATGAGGGTAGTTTGCAGCATCGACATCTTGGCTTCTTCTTGTCGACGTTTGCGGTCCAGAAATTTCGCTGAAACGACCAAATCGGCACAAGGCGACTGAGGGTCTCGACACATTGGTGGGGTGTATCTGACAACCAAGCACCAACGGGAAACTCTGAGGCATGGTGATCTGACGAGCTTCCCCATTCAAAAGAAATGTGAGATTATCTTACGATAGCAGAATAACTTCTATTAAACCTAATCCAAGACCGCCCGGCTTAGATTTAGTCCCCCAAAAGGTGGGTGTGCGATGCGCCAAGGGGATCTTTGGCGCAGTGAGTGATCCCCCTGCAGACGAGAGCGCAGCATCTCACGTGACTTCACGTATTTCACTGTCTCTCCACGGACAGTCTCCAGCATTCACTTCATCAGCGCCGAACCCACAGTTGGTATGGGCTCGCCAGCAACAACATGGAGTGCTCGTTCCAAGACCTAACAGTGCGCAAGTTCGATCCCGACAGCTTGTATGCTACATACAACAAGTGTCGAATCCACCCGGCAGGCCGTTCGTCGGAATTCTGAAGTCAAGGCTGTATGTGTTCGCCGCTGACGGATGACAACGCGAAGTTTCGACGTAACTGAGCAGAAGCGAGGAGACTGGTTGTCTCGCTGAAGTCCGACGAAGATACTTATGCGATCATCGAGCTTAGACCCGACTCAAGCCAGCAAATCATAGGAGAACATGCTCCCCAAAGAGATGATCCATGAGAACTACTCTCGACACGATGCCCGAGGCTCGTTCTCCCCTCACGTTATGCTTCTGATTCTCCCGGGAGGATCCGCTTGCAAGTCCGGTATTTGCAGCCACAACAGAGGCTCGTTAACCAATGCGTCTCGATCCTCACTCGACCGAGACAGTTGCGAGTACCTGCTATGGAAGTAGTATAGCCTCAACGCGCCTCCAAAAATGTAGCGAGTTCGGCTCCGCTGAACCAAACAGTTTCGATGCTGCCCAACGGAACGACGTCATGACTCAGTGTTCCGAACAGAAGTGCAGCAGAGTCGTGCGCGAATTATCCGTATAGTGGGAATCGGTTTCCTTCTCAATGTCAGAGTTAGCAGAGCAACATCAGAACCGAAACGGAGTATGATCCCTATTGGATAGCCGTTTAGAGATTTTATGTGGCTGCTGAGCGCCGGAGGTGATCGTCCCAAACCATGAGTATCCAAGCGTTTTCTCAGGATCGATACCTACTCGTAGATCATGAATTTCCACCCATCCAGGCTGAAATGGGCCTTCTCTAACGAGCTCTCACAAGCGGTTGAAACGTTGCTCGAGCCTTGCGCCAGAGAGATAAAATCGCGGGCAGATCCTGAATAGGAGGCAGCCATCAGTGGCGACGCCTGACGAAGATGTTATACCGCAGGCGCTCCTGCCAGCCCAGAAGAGCTGCTCCAGGCCAGTCTCGAAAGCAAGGTTGCTCTCCGGTAATTCGATCAAGGGCAATGCTAGCATCATCGACAGCACCTGAACAGTCAGTGAATCAACTAGTCCAACCGCATCTACCAAGTTAGGAACGAAACCATCGCCCCTTGGGACCCTAGTGATGTCTTACACCGATGATGACCCTCCGAATCGTCTGCTCACTCAGAATCTTCCCCAGCCGGCTGGCTTCAATGCGCTGCTTATTCGAGGGCGCTTCGTTGGAAAGGACTGTATGGCTGTGCACCTTAATGGTGAGATGATGTCCAACGGTAAGAGAATCGTGGTCCTATAGTGTAGTGGTTAGCACTCTGGACTTTGAATCCAGCGACTCGGGTTCAAATCCCGATAGGACCTTGTCTCCAGCATCGCTTATCTCCTCATCTTCGTTATCCAGCTCCGACTTTTTCTCGCCTCCTGAAATATCGCCAACTACTTTTTACCCCGGTTATGTACCTTCTTCACAGTGAAAATGGAAGGGAGCGCTAGGACGGCGTGGCACATCACTCAGTAAATCCTTCAGTATTCATGATAACGCAAAGTGAGTAATACACACCATTTCAACAAAACGAAGAGAATGCCACAAGCGAACCAGCCAGAGCTCTCCCGAGAAGTGGACACGACTCCCAGTCATCCTCAACGAGCTCACTCCTGAAGAGCTTGGCAAGATTGACGACGCGCAGTAGCCGCACGAGTCGGACAAGGCGCACTATCCGGCCTGCCCGCGAGCCTGGAAAAGTCCGTGATCACGTTGCTTCTAGAAGTCAGTGCATCACCCGCGCGGGATGCGCGGCCTGCTCTGGCTACTCCGCTCTGCCCTCCTCCCCCTTGACCCATCGAGTCCCCTGAAGATATCACCCGTGGGATTTGAACCCACAACCTCAACTCACCTATTTCATAGAGGCTAGCGAGAAAATCAGTTATCCATCCAATGTCAGGGATCAGCGAGACCGTTGCAACACAATCCAGCCAGAAGAAGAACGACCACTTATAACTGCCGCCAAACATCCGGAGACTGCCCTCTGAAGGCACTCCTCGTTACTCTTCCAGAATGACCGAGTTGATGCTGAGCTCTATAACAAGGAGAACCAACGCAACTATGAAGGAGGCGTAAAAAGCCGGATCCGCCGCCTTGTATCTAGAGTTTTACGCCATGACAAGGAAGATTGGCAGCTCCTACGTTGCGAAGATTCTGAAGTCATCACCGTAGAGAGCGAAAATGGTGACGATGGTCATGAAAATCTGTACGTTCTTGGAGTCCATGAAGATCGTAAGGCGCTGAGTGAAGATAACAATACGGAAACAGATGAGTGAAATAACGATACGTGAGTGTTAGGTCAGCGTTCTAGAACACAGTACCGAGCAATAGACGCCCGCAGAGATCCGTTGACCTGAAAGTTCTATTTAGTCAATAATATCGCGTTATCGCTACGAATCCACTGGCAATACACTGATCATGACGATGAACTCGATGAAAAGAGCGAGATCACGAGACATCATGTTCTCCCTTATTTTATCTACCACTACGTTCACAGGTTGCTATATTTCGCAACCCTCATTAACCAGGAGCGTGCCTTCCTCACTAGTGCTCTACCATCCGCAGCACAAGCGCTCTCTCTCAGGACACGGGGCTGTTTTACAGCTTTCAATCGCCAATGGCGAACACGCCATGTATACCGGTGCAAGTTCACCTCTTTCAAAGGAATTTCCGGGTCCTCCTCGGAAGCAGAGAGGGGGCGGTCTTTAGTATCCATTTCCACATCTGGATCGCCGAGTGGTATAACGGCATGACCTTGATCGAACCATCGCCGAGCGCCCTGAAAAGAATGCTGACTCGGGTTAGAGTCTCCTTCGAATTAGAATTCCATCCTCTTTCAGTATCCCTACACTACGCGTAAAAACACCCCACAATCAGAGTTCTCACCGAGTATTCATGTGCAGGACGCAAAACTTGAAGTTCAAGTTCTGCTACGATTGTGAACGTTGAAATACGAAGTTCAAAAATCATTCACCCACCATTCAACTACTTGAAATAATAATTCCTATTATTTAGTGGAATCAGTCCATCCCCGGCCTCCTCACCTGGCGATATAATATTAACGACAAGAACCTCGTCCACAAACTTGGTGTGTAATCCAGTATTCTCCGCGCAACTGAGATAGATGAGCTCAGGCACAGAGCAAAGATGTGACCGTAAAATTGTTTCCCTCATTATGCACTTTTCCGCAAATTTATTTGTCACTGGGAGTGAATTACAAAGTACTCTATTCACGCTCTCTCAAGATCCAGGTAGGAAGTTTACAGTAAGGGTTCTGTTTTCAATACCATCTTACACTTTACGGGTCATAATTCTCTCAGAAAGGTACATCTTGCTTTTCAATGATAGAGTCAAAAATTGAAGTTTCACTACTACAGTCTCATCCACGAAGATACCACCCAAGCGTCAACTTGAGACTCTCCTTTACACACCATAAAGCGCAACGATACTACTATAGATCCCATATCCCAGGCATTACATCCGCTCATCCTCTCCTCGCGTTCTCGACAACTGACCGAAGCACAAAATGCGCTTTTGAGAGAGCGCTCGCCCAGGTACAGCTCAATTCCATTTTTGGCTGCGTCTCTCAAGTTCCGCCGAGCGTTCACTGAAGTTCAGTGACTGAAACCTCGTAGTGGAGCTCGACTTCCATAGTTTGAGAAATGCCGATCGATATGGAGACTGCCGGGTGGTGGCCAGTGTGTGGTCAGAGGATACCCGAGGTGTCCAAGTCGCCACCGAAAGGAGCCTATGCTACCACCTACACCGCAGCGTATGACGTTGAAGACCAGGTGAGAAGAGAACTCGGAAAGGTTGGGGTCGTTTAGCTATTCGCATGACGAAAATCCCGTTTTATTACGTATCTTCAAGGAAATTTCATTCGCAAAGGGCGAGACTCTCGGTTGAGCCGTCGGGAACCTCTCAGCCAGGAATAGAGTGGTGTTCGAAATAATAAATGTCGTTCATATGACGTAGAAACATGATGATACTACGAAATCACTAAGCCGAGACTCGGCTCGTCATGTGAATAGTATTTCATGGTTGAACCGCTTCCTCTTTGCACGAAAATGTAAGATTTGCTGCAATGAACAGTCGAATTTGCCCGATGGCGGAGCCCGTCGGACATGCCACCTTGGAGTGTCCACTTCATCTCCCGGCCAGGCTATCTGTCGGCTCTAGCAGCCATGTTTTTGAACGATTTGGACGGGTATGTATGTTGACGGATTTACCATTGACTATATTGTCATTCGTCGTACTATCGCGCCTCACCGAGAGCTTCGTCATTTGTTACATTGACTCATCATCCGCTAACTTGCTCAGGTGCGAGGTCCCTACCCTCCGGGATACGCTGGTCATTTACCCGGAGTTCAAAATAAGTTTGGGTATAGCATTCCAGCTCCCGATCGACCTACGAGGGAAATGGACAGACCCACGTAGCCCTGCGGGGCTTGAAGAAACGTAGTCGATTTTTTGGTCTTAGCTTCGGTCCTGCCCTTGAGCTCGCACCTACACCACTACCGCAGAGGAGCATCGGGTAAAAGTACTTCGACGCCACAGATAATATGTGAACAGCAACGAGGAGACCGGAGTGGGTCTTGTGGGTCGAGGGAAAAGCGCTTCGTCGGGAAGCGAAACACTCGACGATGAAGGATCCGCGACTAGCATTCTCACATAAATAGGTTGCCTAGCGAAGTAGACAGACACGAGATTTCTCAGCTCGGCAAGACCGGGTTGGCAGCGTCGAATTCGCATCCAATTTCTACCATTGAACGCAGGACTGTGCGCGCACTCACGATGCTTTCAGCTCTCGTATCTCAGTCGACGGTTGTGGCAATGATTTGAACACCATAGTTTCATCTCCGGAAAATCTATTCGGATTTTTTATTTCGCCATACATATATGGCATGGTCGCAATATAATAACATAGTCTGCGACAGACAAAGCGACGGATGTGATCATAGCGGGAAACTACGAAGCTCTATCACAGGTTCGACAGAGTTCCCAAGCTCAATTGGGAAGGCTCAAGAAGTTAGGAGAGATGATGAAGGGTGAGCACCTTTGCGATAGGGGAAGAAGGCTCCACACGCTGTCGCAAGATACGGCGATGATGCTACCTTTCTGAGCTCCTACGCTGCCGCCTACGGCAACCCGAAGCGCTTCATCATGTACAGGTCTGCTGAAGTAGGTCAGGGTGTTGAAGAAAACCTAAAGACAGTTGAAGTAGATAACTATACGAGCATCTGCGCATCCTCAATGAGGATGCTTGTATAGTTATCAAATATCATTATTAATAACTCGTTATCTGTAGCGGTGACAGTAATTGATAAGAAAAAGAGGTTCGAAGCATGAGTTTCATATAGAATTGCACTTGCCGAAAAGATTTCTTGTTCGCGAATGGTCGTAATATGTAGAGACATTTCTCCTTTCTTTCGCACGGGCAATTGATTGAGATAATCACTTTTCCTCGGTTCCGTTCTTCGGGATTAGCGCCTTCCGCACCGCCTTCGTGGAAGACGAAGGTTGCGGTGAACCTTCATAAGCCGACTACGGGCATCTCTCGCTGAGTTGCTGAAATAGAAGACACGTTCATTCGCTTTCGTTGTGACTGGTCAGCGGTTTATCATCGACTCATCCTTACGGAGACAAAGGGAAAGGGAAGCCTCTAGTTCGGCTTGGGCTTTAGTTGTACCTCATCCAATTCACTTGGAAAATTTCATATCGTCTCGACGAGGGTATCTCGCTCATGAGTCTCGCTCGTGTACTCGCAGCTTGCTATCCCAGAACCTATCTTTGCTCAGGATGTTGTGACACCGTCTGGTGCTGGACTGGGGTACGGTCCTAACTCACCGTCTGTGCGGGGGGTACTGAGATGAAGAGCGAGATATTTTCAACAACTCCTGCTGCGTCGCTGTCAACGCTGTTCGAGACGGGCATGCAGATGAGGAGTAGGATTGTAGGTGCTGTTGCGAGGTATTGTTCATGATTACCAAATGGGGTGTTGTTCATCTATGTTTTTGTTGTTATCACCGGTGTGCAGTGTTAGTTCTCTCGTGGCCGGGTTATCTTGGTTAAACGCCAAGAAAATGACAGCGGTGTGAACATAGCTATCCGAGAGCCCGTAAAAGTTCGCCTTGAAGCTCGTGAGGAATCGAGTTTCAAAATGCTTCGCGTGGCTTGACTGGAAGAACTAAACAGGGACAATAATGCTCAGGTCCCCTAAGTCGCGTGCAGCTTTTTCTCCCGCAGCTAACGTAAGATGGCCGCGGAGTACCCAACTCCTTGCTGGGATGCCGATGTTTGGATCTCTGAGCGTTTGGTGGAGCCATCAGTTATCAATGCAACGGCGGTAGCCATGATAAATTTCCCGATTCTCGCTCGTACTTTTTTCCCTCGTATTTGCTTGTGTATGGTATCGGATAGTTGCATCTGCGATTTAGAAAACAAGCATCGGGTATCACACCACATGGAATCTGTGATGCCTGAAATTTTGAGTAGCATTTTGAGAAAGGGAAGGGCTTTCGCAAGAAACTGCAGAATTCTCGCTGAAATTGGTATTCGGTGACTGAGGGTGTGGAGCCAGCATATTAGAAAGTGTTACGGAAGGTTCTTTTGAAGGAGAGAACTAAGCCGAAACAACGATGAGTAGGACGTTCCGCAAATCTCCTCATAACCCTCCGTTCAGTTTTGTTTAGCGAGTACACAAGACACGGTGGTCATCCCTCAGGTTGGCTTCTTCGTCGACCTCTCGTTCGAGCAGACAAATTCATCCACGTCCAGTCATTCATCGGGAAGAGACCAGATTCTTGTCTGCTATGGGAGCGCGGTCAGTGGAGCGGGAAAGCGATCTTCATCTTCGTATCAGCAGCGATTCCCTCGCATGATGGAAGCCCCATATTGCATCTCGTCGTTATTAGTTTGTTGTATAAATTATTATCTGTAACTGTGCTAGTTGTTCGTTTCCATGACGATCGTTGGCACGATAATAACTACTACTGTATCACTTGGTGCGCGGGATCGGTAAAAAAACTCCCTTAGTTCTGCAGCTCGAACGACTGCATGAATGAAACCAATCTACTGTTATCGATCAGGAGACCCATCTCCAAGCGCATCATCAACTTTTCATTATCAGCGGGATCTTGTAAGGCATGTGGCCGTGTTTATAGTCCAACTCCGGAATCGGCTGGTTGGCTAGCACACTGATGCGCAGATTTCATGGGCGCTCAGCAAAGATCGATATGAATTGACTATCAGATGATTCGCGGAAAGCCTTCCGTCGAAAGGCCTATTCGGACTTGCAGGCTTCCTTTGTATTGTAACGCTGTCCGATGTCAAGATGAATACAATCTGTCGCGACTTAGTTCTGGCGGTATTGGTACCCTGATTTTCAGCAGGTTGCGTTTCTTCTTTGCAAACTATGAGGTTGGTTTCGAGTAAAATTTTTTCTGTGTGAGCTTCAACTGGAGTTGAGGCTCAAATGAGTTGCTAATCACCGTCGATAATTCCTCAGTTGATGGAAGTTCGAGACACACGGATGCCCATGCCCGTTGTGTGGGAACAGCAGCTGCTAGGGGAGAATACTTCTCACATCATCGCAGCTAAGAAGGTCAACCTTGGCTGCCCTGTAGATGCGGTAAGATATTTCTCAGCTTTTGGGAATTTACCAGTTTACAGTAAATTTACAGTTGCCATTACTGTGTTAGTGACTCCGTTCTGCCTCACGCCTAAAGCGTTGACAAAAAATAATCAGTTATCTCATTTGCTAATGCGAGTATCCTTGTTGTTCTTCTCACTGACTCTCGGTGAGGAATATCGTCTGAGTATCCGCCATTACCCTTGAAGCTCCTCTAGACGGATCTGGTCATTTTCACGACGGCAGAGATGCGTTTTTGCCCTCGTGTCATGCAGTTGCAAACGAGCTCCGGTTAATCGCCAAGTTAATCGATCTCTCCGCGTCACGGTGTTACCTGTACTTACCTACATCAAGTGTGTCCCGGCCGAGCATTATCGAGATCATGGATAGAACTTTCTTGTAGCCTTTATAAAGACAGATTAGAACTCCACGCGATATACGGTATCCATTGCTTCAAAGCAACGCGACAAGCAATTTTCAGCTGTCTAGAGAATGATTTGCTAACAGATCGTCGAATTTCCAAGGATAATGTTGAAGATTGCACTCTCGCATGATCCTCGAACTACCGTGTTAGGTGATGCTGTTGACGCCAGAGGGAACACTGTTTATATTGCAGTGGATGAGCTCGGATACCGGCTTTGTTGTGAGAGAAGTCAGGCCATTTAAGCACGAAGGTCTGTATCAGCATCTAACCGTCTCGGCCATACGAAAGCATCTGCAGATTTCAATTTCGTCCCCACGGGCGTGTGGGACCTTCGCCAATCGAGAACAGCAGGGGAGATAATACTCGTCCGTTCGGCTGTTTCGGAGAAGGTGGGCGTTGTGATGACTGCAATCGCTGCCGACGGTTTTCGCTAATGGTCAAGCAAAGATACTGGGCTCACCGGTTTTCAGATTCTGCTGTCTTCGCTCATCCCAATTCCGCGAGACAATGATGTTCAAATGGCTCAGTCAGGGGGTAGCTTCGTACCGCACAAATCTTACTGGAGTTTCTTTTCTAGGAGCGGCCGGTCCGGAGTATGTGACAGCCGAATTCAGCCTAGTCATCAGCTTGAAGGGACTCACTACGAAGCGTTCAGAAAGGATGGCGCTTTCGGGGGCTATCCGAGATCTGTGCCTGTTTGAGGATGGCTTAGCAGTAGGGGAAACGGGATAGTTGAGTGTCTCTTTAACATGCCTGGGAATGCTGGTGCAGCAAGTCATTGAGAACGAGCAGTAACAATTTATCGGTATCGAGGTTCGACACCCTGTTCGGACCAACCACTCAGTGATAACAATACTTCGAACGGCTCGGCCAGTGGCGAACCACTACGATTGCTGAATCAACTACAGTACCCTCGAACGATCTAGAGATTTTTCGATGATCCTGATGAAACAACGAATGAGAGGCTAGACACTGCGAGATCTATCCGGCGCGTGGCAAACCACGATTGTTCAGCTTTGAGTCCAATTTTCTGGCGAACTCACACTCAAGCCGGGGGTGGGGTGCGAATTGATAAGGATTGAATGGATGGCATTGGTCCGAATTTCTTCGTTGCAATGATACACTCTCTTCCTAGGCGATTCCAATCAGGTTGCGCTGTGCTCCCCATTCAACGGAGCCACGGTATGCGTATTGGCAGCTCCTTCGTATACGACGATAACTCTCCTGGTTGACCCATCAAGTGAGGCTGATGACTTAAATCTTCCGTCTTCAACTTTGAGCTTTGTCGAAGTTGCGTCTCACTCTCGGCAGCAATGCCCGCTGGACGATTCCCGTTCGCATGCGCGTTGTGCATACCACTCCATGCCGAATTTCCCTCAGTTACTCACACTAGCATCATGAACAGCAGCCTCCGTATCGCGGCTGTTGCCGGTGAGTTGCACTCGCCTGTCTTCGCTGAGACGGTTTAATTAGATTCCCCTGGATCCAACTCGACGCCATTATCTTTGATGCTGGGAGGGGACGGCAAGTTCGTTATAGCGGTTTGCGACATGATGCTGTTGAAAATTGAGGGGTATGCAGCAGGGAAGGATGGCGGGCTCATCAACTTTTTTCGGCGATGTTGGCTGGTGGCAAAATTTAATCGAATTGGACTTGGAGGAGTTTTCTTTTCTTGATTGAATTTCATATACCTGCGCCGAGGCTATGCTGAAAAATAAGAGTGGAAATCTGAACGTTGTAAAGATAATGAAACTGTTTTTGCGACCGGAACCTTTCGATTCGTTACGGCCATAATTGAGGTAAGATGCGTTGGTGATCAGATCACAATGGTCAGCCCACCGAGTGGCACTCCGCGGGGCGAGCGCCGACACTGTTGGAAGCAAACGGTGGGTTGCTCTCATGCCTAGCATCGGCATCTGCTTCGCTCCGCTAAGATACGATGAGAGATGCTGTCTGCTGGAAGAAGAGAAGGACGGCCGAGGAGCTTTGATAGAAGATCCTCCCCCGCCGGGCAGCATTGTAGCCTACCCGCCGGCTTCCACGCCTCACGGAGAACGTCTATATTCTTCCGAAATCCTCCCTGATTCTCTCTGCTGTCACTTCTGCTTGAGAATTATTCGTAGGCAACTTGATATGGAGGATTCCGGGATATGGCGGCTCGCGATGGTGCATCGATCCTCCTCGCACTCGCCGATGGTAATCCGCTAGGTACCGTCCCCGCAGCTCCTCCGCTTCGTGAAGTCGTTGTCAGTGTGGGGCACCAATGCCAGGAGGGCTACACTGAGAGGAATGAGCAACTCTCGACCCGCGATTGGTGGGCGGGGAGCACTTTCTCCTGTTTAAGTTAGTCTGACCTCGTTCAACGAGGCGCGTTGTGGTTGGCATGGTAGAATAAGAATACAGTGAAAAATACGGTTACGAGGATTTTAGGGTTATGGACTAATGTTGGAATGAATGATTCGCCGCCGTGATGAGTGCAGTTGGCGGTCGCCGCCGTGATGAGTGGAGATGGTTTTGTAGTTGAGTGAAAATAGTAATTGTCGGATGTTCAAGGTTGCTTAACATGGCAGTGGGAATCTAAAGGCTGTGAGTTTCAAATTCTTCATATCTTCGGCATCACTGAACATACAGTGGATACTCGCTCCGCCTTTGCATGAGTTGAACTGAGTGTGCACGGCTTTCCATTTCGCACCTATTTGTCCCTAAGCCTGCTTGCGTCGGTGCTGTCAGTGCAAAGCACGCCTCTTCCCCCGATCGCGCCGATGAGACGACCGCCAATGTGCGCAGAAGATATGGCGTGCCTTGGTGGGTACCAACTGCGGCTGCGTCTGTGTTACTGCTACAAGTATTCGTGGATACGCGTGATTCTCTATGGCGTGCCTAGACTCCACGTGTGAAACTAGCAGAAGTCTTGCCTCGGCATGAACGAAATCCGATCAGGTTTGATGCCTAACAATATTCAGGTATGATAACAGCCACGAGCTGCATCTTGCAACCTAGTCTTGGCATTAGTGGTGCGCCAGTAGTGCTGTTGGCGGACCCGATGGGGAAGCTTTGGGTGGGCTCGCTTCACGGAGCGGTCGAAGCGTTTTAGTAGCCATTTCCGTATCCGTACTGATATATCCAAGCGCTAAGCATTGGGCCATATATAAATGGTCAGCAGATCGTGATTTCGGGCAATCCAAGGTCGTCACCATGGCGATGTTATCCAATCCTCCGGAGTTATTGTCTGGCCGGCACTTACTTCGCTCGCTCCTGGAACTTCTCTCCGGAAGTCCCGGGCGCTTCGTAGTGTTTACCGGTTTGGCTGACGATTTTATTGACTCAGTCCTTCTCGATGAGCACAGAAGGTCATGCAGAGTCGCGAGGAAGGCAGATCCTGGAAGTGTCGCACAGAAAAGATTTCCTGTATGAACAATACCTGTGGTGGATCCGCTGGTGGACTCAGACGAGACGTCAGTTACCCTTGTCCGGCTCGGCAGCTGATCCCAGTCGGAGAGGAGGGACACGTCCTGTGCGTCGGTGAGTGCGGAGCTCCTTCACAGCTCGTCAAGATCGAGCGAGACGTGTAAGTCTTTTCGCCCGCTTCGCTGCCCTAGAATTTTCGGTCCTCAGGGGCGATGACCTGCGAGTAGCCTCCTTCCTTGCCGTGGCCGCCTACTCCTGTTGATCGGCCTTTTCTGCCAGCACCAATCAGTCGCATTTGGTGAGTGGAGATGGAGTATCTAGGCCGGTAGCTTTTTTGTGGTGGACGGTTTTTCCGCAGTTATTCGTCGTGACAAACTCGATGACCATTGATGCATCAGAGCGGATTGAAACCGTGACCCCTTGAAGTTCAGGGCTTTAACTGATGACAAGGGGGGCATTCCTTAGAGCTGGTCGCTAATATAGCTGTGAAAACCCACTCGGATTATTTGGCGTCTTGCGAAATGAATCTGACGTGTATTGTAAGTTAATACCTTCCTGCACTTATCGCATGACACGCGGAACAAATTCGAGATGGAAATCCGAAATTTTCCCCAGGAGACCATACTAGTCGGAAAATGATAATCAGGAATGTCGAACAAAGGAACTTTTTCGGGAACGCCACTGCAGTCGTAAGCTTTATCTGTGTTTAGCAACCTTCCCAAGGGCCCAGCACAGAAGGATGACGATGATACTAGTTTACCCTGTCCAGAAATAGAACATCATTCAGAAATTTCAACAGTAAGCTTTTGGTGAGCTCCATGAACAGATTCGTATTCTGGCACTCACTTGCTGAGAAGTCTAACGGCGTGATGTCGATTGGTTGATACGGCTCATCCACGTGGAATTGCCTTGGAGAACGGCTGGGACTCCGAGCCTCGGAGGCGTCGGCTTCTGAAAACTTCGTAGCATCTGTCGGCTGACCCGCATCCATAGGAGGGGACGCACGAAGTAGCTGTGAGGCCGCGTGCTGGAACACGCTCTAGCCGAGTGGGAGATAACTGATTTTCTGGCCTTGGAGTTCATGGGGGTCGGAGGTATGATATCAGTGTTTCTATATCTTAGAGAACAGTACAGCTGTGAAGTGTGAATATGGGATTGTGCCCTGCTGGCGATCGGCGAAGGGGTGATTCTTTCAGGCAGTCGCTCTGAGTGGCAAATACCCTAAGTCGTGCCTGTCCTTTATTGTGCTGGATTCGGTGAGCCTACAGAGCCGGGTGAATATCTGTTCTATTCTCGATAGCGTGCTCAGGGAGGTGCCTGTCTTGCAGTGCAGAGCCGAAAAATCTTGTTTCCGGGAAATGGATTTATTCGATAACACTATGGTTCAATACCCTTTATTTCCGATTCCTTGTTCGTGGCTCTCCGAACCGATGTTGAAAACTGTCGTTGTTTATGAATTCTCGTCAACACTGATATAGATTTCGGTGAAATTCGTCGAAAAGTACTTCTTGATGCCTTACGAATCTTTTTCTTCATTTGTGTGGAAGCTCATTTTACATTGAATAGAGTAAGTGAACTCCGATAGAAGGTGAATTTTTGTCAGCCGCGCGTATCACTGGAAGCTGAGGTGGCGCGAATCGGTCCGTACCCTCCGCAAGACATGTTCGTGGTTCAAGTCGAGAATGGTAAGCAGCGCGTTCTATTCGGAATTATCGATCGGCTCATGAAGGTGCAATACTCCTCCTCGCTTTTCCCGAGTGCACCCGAGCAGTCTTCGTGGCTGATGCTGCATCACCAGAGAGCCCGCTTCTAGAGGAGCTCGAAGAGTCGCCTTGGTTGCGTGGAGAATCGGCGAGCCTGCGGGCAGTATTGGCTGATGGGGAGCTCATGGTATATGAGGATGGAGTAGGCAGGACGGGGGCCTGGACCAGTGCGACGCGTTTTGGATTCGTTCTTTCGATTTCGCGAGACCTAGCTCGAAGATTGGTGCTCTCGGGAACTTGAGGGAAGTATCATTTAATGAACTCACTCGCGCCCGGTACGTTTGTCCGAAGAGGTTTCTGAGCGGCTCAGGTATATGTAGTTGACTCCCTAGAAGGGGCATCTAGACTGCTCCTCTCGCCACCTGAAGATGGTCACATTATCGAGAATGCTGCGTTCGCGCCGGATATCAGTGTGCTGGCTATCGTCTGTGCTGGTCGGATATCGGTATACAGCTATGAGGGATTTGTGGAGGTAGGGGCGGATGATACACCGCTGGAACAGCAAGCTCTGCGGCCATGGTGATCATCGTCAATGGCGGCTCTCCGCGATGCCAACTGTGGTATGAGTGCCGCTCTCCTGACTAGTAGCAAGAGGCTACCTGCCATTTAGTATTCTCCTCTATGCTGAGAGGTTCAACTACGTCATCCACCGTTTGTTCTCCACGGATTTTTCCCGCCTTCTTTCACGGATCAATCCGGTTTATTTTCTCTTCAGAGGCTGGTCCTTCTCTGTAGCTGTACTTCAGTAAACGGCGGAAAAAATGGCACGACCTTCTGTGGGTACTTCAGCTTGCTCGGGGCCCCGACTTTCGCTTTTCAGGCGAGTTCAGTCCCATGTTTGTGAATGGGCAGCAGGAAGAGCTGCTCGTCGTGGGGACATTTCTCGGCACCTTGGAAGTCTACTCTCTGCGTAACAAGAAGACTATCGAGTGGAAACAGACTGTTACGCTCCGAAAAAGTGAAGACGACGGAGACGCACGAAAGATGATGATGACGCATCACTTTCTCAGGCGAAGTGTCCACTGAGGTTGTGGTGCCTGAGTCTATATGTTTCACTCGAATGACGGAGGATGGTAGGTATCTTAGCTCGCAGCATGCTTGAGACGATTGGCAAGCGTCAGCTCATTTCCCTGCTATAGCTGCGTGTCCCCGCGAATGCATCACTCTGCGACCATCGGAACCCTTCCGTCGACCTGAGCGGTTCTTCAGTCTACGAGCGTTCAGATACGGGCGTCTATGCGTTCGTCGGCAGTCGAGACGGCGATATATTTCATCTCCTACTAGATGGTCGCGGGCTCACGTGTCTCGGACGAGTGAGTATTCATCCAGGACTTTCCGATCTTGTATTAGCTGTCCCTGTAGAACCCTGAGTTACATGTTGTTTCTCCATGGCCTCTTTTTCCCTTTCGCCTTGGGCGTAGAGTATCATAGTTGTTCGAAGGAACAACATCGTATATACTGGCAGTACATTCGGAAGGAATCGAGCAGTATTATACGTTGTAGAGAACGGCTTTTGTCCTGCTACCGTATGAGAACGACTTGGTCATGAGGAGAGCAACAGCCCTAGTGTATTTCCCGTTTTGATGCAGGTGCAAGGTGGGCCATCGGGTTGCTCTGCGCGCCTGGCTCATATTGAGACCCGGGATGGCGATGACGTTCCCATTGCTCTCTTCAAGAACTCATCTCTAGCAGTCTTATGCGAATACAGCACAAAAGTTGGCACCGAAAATTCAAGTGCTTCAGAAGGTAAACCATCTTCTGGCTTGATGGTTGCGGAGGAATAAAAAATACGGAATCTTGAAGAAATTATGGGAGATAAGTTTTTAGTTGGGCTTAATTGCATCATTTTTCTTCTATGAGGTCTGAGGTGCCTCGCAGGTGGAGAGAAGAAGCCTGAAGAAGTTGGATTCTCCGTACACCCCGTCCCCTTGGGGTTGGCGCCGCTCTTGGTCGGAGAGATAGGGCCTAACGGCAGAGTCGCCGTTGTTGCCACTACGGCGTTGCCTGACGGACGGCCGTATATCGTTATTGGTAAAACTGTTCGTTCTTGGGTTCGTTCGTTGATGCTCTTTGATAGGTAACATCGATGATGATATCGTGCCGTGTGCTACGTTCAACTACGTAAGAATGTTTCTCAGTGGGGACGAAATCATGTGATTCTTGAGCCATTTTTATGAATAAGGAACGTATCACACCGTCTAAGGTTGAGGCCTTCAGAAACATATTCCCGGTAGGAAGATCTTCGTTTACAACTAGCTCGTTTTCTGCTCGATTTTGTGATTGGAGGTACCTCCAATCACAAAATCGAAGAGAAAACGTTTCTCCCGGTACGGAATGATGCAGCCAGAAACCAATATATATTCTGAATCTCCGTATTCTGTTGCATACCCCTATATGAAACCCACCCGCCGGAGTTTTTCCCACTATTTCGTACAGATTTGACACCCGTGAGGTTGAAAAGCTTGAAAGGAAGTTAATGAGAGCTTCCGGTGAACGGTGCATAATGGGTATGAATGACACACTCTTTTTTGTGTGGTAATCGCAGGCAGAAAGGGCACCATTCCTCTGTGAAATGGTGCCCTTTTTGGCATCAGTGGTCACTGGGTGATGATATAGATTCCCGTAATTTACCACTACCTGAGTTTGCGCTTCCGGTGTCCGCCTTGCGCGTCGTCGGAATAAGCTTTTCCCTTCCTTTCAGACGATGCCGTATTATTGCCGTACGCTAGAAGTTGTCGATAAGAACACTGCTTTCTCTCTCTGCCGTCTGCCCAGCCCCGGCCGCTGGGCAGTTACTCAGATTTCGATCAAACCTGACAGCATTGGCCCGGCAGGTGAGCTCTGCTTTGATTCAAGTCCTCTCAGAGTGAACGCGTTGACCGGTTTGGCTCGAACATGGCGAATGCCCGTCCGATTAGCCCGTTCTTGATGGGAGACTCATACGACTAGCCTGATCTCAGCAAATCTCAACGACACGGCGGGCTACCCAGTGAATATCCGTCAATGGCTTCCCTTCGCTCCGGGCGACATTGGAAATGGAACCCATCGCGAAGTTCCGATATGTCTCGCAATATGCAGGTTTAGACTGCCAGACTCGACGGCCGTGCTTGCCGTTGGTGAGTCCTCCCGACTCGCGAGCCCCTCGATGACCGGTACTTCTACGGTAGAAGTTCTACCTTCTTTGTTGTAGCCTGGTCTTCGATGTTCACTTTTCTCCCAACTCATGATTTCGGCGCTGCTATGTTTTCGGTGAACTTAGGCACACGCTACGAGCCTTTGGAAGCTCTTGGGGTAAAGAATTCGGCGAGGGCGTCGGCTGAAGATGGAATAGACATCGATCACGATGACGGTGAACATCCAACGGGGCCTCGCCAGTCACGGGTGGCTGCTTCTCGTGGTTGACCATCATGGATTCTTGAATCACGAATTTACTTCCCCTTACGTAGTCATTTTTTTCTCTTTGAAGACTCAATCAGATAGATCAGAGTGATCGAGCTCCTTTTCATCCTCAGGCAGGACGACTGGTGGTCGGCTACTGCTACTAGATCCTGGGTCGTTGAAAATAATGTGCAACATGAGTAAGATCGAAGATCTTCGTTCAACGAAGTTCATGGACCTTCGTAGGTATTCCATTTACTCCGGTGGATAACATTTGCTGTGTTACGGAGAATTTGATCGCTTTCTCGAGCCATCAACGGATTGTAGCGAAAGGGGAGGAGAGACTGTTACGCTAAGGCTACCCGTGTAGTTCCTACTTTCCCCTCGGAAAGAGACTTCACGTAGCGGGGATGTTCGGATAAACTTCGTGACGGTGTGCAAGATGGACAGGGAATGGGGTCACGCATTTACACGACTCTCGCCGATCCCCAGGGAATCCTGGAACTTATGTGAGGAAAAGAGAGACAACCGTGCTGGCAGCTCTCATCTCGGGACAGTTCCAATGAACAAGCCCTACCGAAAGGACTTGGCTGAGCCGGAAGCATTGTTCCTCGGGAGCAGCACTCACGACGGCCTGTTGGTGTTGGCTCTCTTCGAGGACTGCTTGAGACCGATGTATGTTTAACAGTATTTCTTTGGTACCCTCAAATGAGAGAATCTCATGCTAAGCGAGATCAACGGGAATGAGGCTTCCTTACTGTAGATATGTCCAGTCGTCGGCAAGATGTTTGACGGCAGTGAGATGCCTTCCTGGAGGGAACGGAATATTATTCACCGATAGAGATGGTGAGTTGGCTTCGAGCTGCGCACTACGCGTGGTCCTAATGTAAAATGACTGCTCATTTCGAAAGCTATGCAAAGCTTGCGCACCACGGAACGATTTTCCCGCAAGTACGTTGTCATCCAATACCCTACTGTTTGCGATCATCGGGCCACTCCTGAAGAGCTTGTTTATGATGCGGAAGCGAGCTCAATCAGTTGAAAAAGTGCCCAATGAGAAGCGCGAGGTCATTGAATGTCCGCACTTTGGTATAACAGATGCTGCTTTGTGAAGGACTCATCTTAATCTATCTGTTGGCGATTCATGTGAAAAAGTTCATTCATATTTGGTGGGTTAGCCTTTGGTGGTTGACGGCTGATAACCGTCGACTGTTTGTTTGGCTACTATTAGGGAAGGCCACTGGGCTACCCTCTGGATGGCGGCAAGCCGCGGTCGAGCGCGGTTCGGGAGTGAATTTGGCCTCCATTGGTCGGGCCTGAGCGAAGCCGATTACATCTGACCGTTCGCCAGGACCAAAATTGGCGCGAAATTCAAGACTGAGGGAGAACGGTCGGTTATCACTCTTATGAACCAGTCGACGGCATTCCTTGAGACTTCGAGCATGATTCCTCTTAGAAGCCTTGGGTTGCGCAATGCGGGCGCGAGAATCCTGCTCCGAGAGGACCTTTCCGGGAGCCAGGGGTCATTATCATCATTTTGCTTATATTTTCCGCATTTTTGCTTTGATCATGTCCGCATCGGCGAAGGACACTCGACATCAAAACAGAGCAAAGAATGGCTGCAGATGAAGAATTTGTGGTCGCTCGAACAATGTCCACTGCACACCCTCGTGCAGGAGCGCGCTTTGCGCGCTAGCGGATCCGAGTCTCGGATTCCCAGAGGTTTCGAGTGGGCGTCGGATGAAACCGAACATTCGCGAGCACTTCAGGTTGCTGATAGTTACCGATGCCTACTCTCAATTGCGATGAAACGCTCATCACTCGGAGCGCGTGCCTTTGGACCTACGGTCATGAGTTCGAGCGTCACGCAAGGCGCATAATTCTTTCGAGCTTCTTCGTGGGAGGCGCCTGGGGCTCGTCTTCGCTGTTGGTCTTTAGAGCATGTGCCTCGGTAGCTCAGTCGGTAGAGCGCGTGCCTTTTAAGCCCGTGGTCGTGGGTTCGAGCCCCGCCCGAGGTGTACGGTCCGTTTAAGCTTGCCGTAGAGAGGCAGACCGTCTCCTGCTGTGCCGCTCTTGCCCCCCGACGACGGCTCATTTGCGCAGCGTGAGAAACTCATTGGTTGAAGACCTCACAGATATACTACAGGCTTGCAACTTTGAGAGGAGCCTGTTTACAAATAGAGCACATTGGGACACCGTTGTCCCAATGTGGCCTTGGCCTATGATCTACCTCCACCTCGAAGGGAAGGTTATCAACTCGCCTAAGAAGAGCTGTACTGAGTTGCTCTGACTGGTAATCGAATACCTTTCTATGCGAATACTTTCGAATACCTTACCGAATACGGATGAATCGGACGTGACGGATCCGGGTGTAAAACATCGGGCAGTCGGGAGATGGCGGCAGAATTCCGGGCTTCAATGCAGCACAAACGATAGATCTCACATAGCCCACTCTGGCAATCGAGGGAATTTCACTAAGATGGAGACTCCCGGTGGAGAGCATGTCGAACATCCCGCAACATACAACGAGTAAATGGCTATTTTCGTGTGGGCGTTGACTGAAAGACGCGTGGCGGCGGAAGCTCAGACAAAGCTCCGTCTTTTTTGGGTGTCAGACGCAAACTTTGGTCTCAAGTATTCGACTTCAGGTTGACGTTGGTCGAACATATGCGAGCGTGTTCAGGTTACGTTGGTGTACTCGGCAATAGCTTCCTACCCAGTAACGAGCAGGTTGACACCTTGCTATGTGAGATGGTTTCTACCAACTTTGGGGAAGTGCTCACTGATACCGTGGTCGTGGGAACTGCGGGGGGTGTTGGTAAACTGGTGCATTTTCCACTTCCATCGTTGCCCGCTTTCTCATCCTCAGGGCCCGAGCTGCTTCTGCCAAGCATGTCGGGTTCGCTACGGAGGTTGTGTTTGAGGCGGAAGTTCGTGTCAACGAAGGCCATCGACGGATTGAGGAAAGTCTCATTAGGGGGTAAAATGATCGTCGTGAATTGGTGTGAGCGGGTGTTGGCCGACTAAAGCTATCTTCTTCAGGCGCGCGTGAGGTGTGTCGTCGCCTCTGCATTCTCCACGAGGAAGTTGCGCACCCCAGTATCATCAGAAGTTATAACTCTGTAAGACCCCCTCCCGTGGTCCTAGAGATCCGGCTGCTTCCATGACGATGGCGGAGTGACCTCTCCACCTTCTAGCTAACGGTGCATGTGGCTACGAGGTTGTTTGCAGTTGATTCCTGGGCGGCCTCTACCACAAGCCGTACTGGATGGCCTTGTAGTTCAACGTATGCATGAGTAAGGCAAGGATTCAGAGTTCTTCTGCGCCTTCTATGATGCTGAGACAGTCTCAGTGAAACTTGCAATTCCTGATACTACCTTGCATTTTCTTGGGATTGGCCCTACCGTGTTACTACGCCCGTCTTTTTGCTACTGTAGTAACCACAGCGCATTTCCAATGTGGCTTTGATCGAAGCTCGGTGAGCCCGCGTTGTGAATGGTGAGAGGTAACCACCGTGCACGTCCCCGTCCACAAATCTGTCTCACTCCACCTTGTTGTGCTTGCCGGTATATGAATCAAACAGGGCAGTTTCTGGCGTCACTGCATAGCACCATTGGAGTTGCATGCTCGAGGGTTGGCTGGGACACTCTCGGTGTGATGCTTGACTAAGAGCTGATAGCAAGCTGACCCCTGAGCTCCTGGAATTCTGGATTTTTGAGGTTGCTCGGCAGGCTATGGTCCGCTTTTCGCTGAATGTGTCCTAGTCCTCGAGTCGCGGGTCTTGAGGAATCTCTGTGATTGCTCGCCTCAATCTACGTTCTTCGTCCCCGTCCGCCGGGTCTCGCTCGTGGAGCACTTCTCGGTCATTGGTCGTAGGTTACACACCGAGGATGAGAGTGATTTCTACGCCTGCTTTGACCAAGAGATGACGCGGAAGGAAGTCGACACATGCATGAAGCCGTTGTTTGACTCGTGACGCTATTGCTATGTGCCGTGTTGTAGAAGTACTAGTACCAGACCTGGGGTGTGAGAAGATTCGATTTTTAGCGTCGCGGTCAGTATTGTGATCGCTCAGGTTAGCACTTAATCTGATTACGCCAGTTCTCCGCGCTAAACTTGAACTCACGCAGACGCAAGTTGAAGCGTCTAGCTGATATGGTCTGGCGTGAAAGAAGCTGTAGAGGGGCCTTTGTGAACAACTGCACGAAATGTGTATTCTTCGATAGCAACTTGCTGGTCATTGCCGGTGCTGGTGAGTCACGGTGTTTCTGATTCGTTCCAATTCGGTTCCACGCTTCTCGTTCGAAGGAAGATTCTAGAACGAAATTCTTTTGAAACCGCCTGGCCGTTTCGTCGACGCTAGTGCGGCCAAGACAGTTCTCTATCGTTTTGTTCCGATTAGAGCAAACCAGAACATGTCACCAGACTGACTGCCCCGTTTCGATTTTCAGGGTTATTGGTGTGCATTTCCAGCAAATGAGGTTCACATTATACTCTGCATTCACCGCTCTGCTCCAGCCGACTATAGCTCCCAATTGGATAGACACTGTACACGGCCCTGTATACCCGGGGAAGTTTTTCCGCGAGAGTAAGTCAGACAGATGTTCCTCTTTGATGAGTTCCTGCTAGGACTTTCGGCGGCAGCTCGTCTGGACCCTCAGTGTGCTTCTTTCAGTATATGCGGAGTTCAAGGCTTCGTTGAAAGACTTCGACTGGGACGTATATGCCAACGGTAGAGGCCACCTCGTGGAGCCTGGGAAGTTTAAATGTTTCGGAAAGTGGAAAGACGCTGTAGTTTACGGTGCGAGGAAGCAGGAGATCAAAGAGTAGGTTACACTGTATCCTGTCTTCTCTCCAGGGTCGGCAGCTTGGCCCAGTAGCCCGCAGTGCCGGTAGGGGGCCCGATGAGAAAGAGCGTACGCTTTCAGGTTGTGTGTCCGTTTGCACGAGAAGCAGCAAGACGACTGGGAGTACAAGGACTCTCCGGCGGATTACAGTAAGAGCTCTTTCTCCGCAGTGCTCAATTTCATCCGGGTATTTCAGATTGCATTCTCGATCCGAACGATGAGGGAAACGATCACGGGCGGAAAAACCGCGATTGGTTGTAGGTTACGCTAACCTTGAGGCGTTGCTGGATCATCCGTTTGATTCTCTTCCTTCCACAGATGCTACGAGAAGACACCCAAGTGGGTCTTGTTGCCCCCTCATGGCCCCTCCCTAGACCCAGACTGTCCTGTTGAAGGCTTCGACTTCCATGCTCCTCGATGTATGACAGGATCTTCGCTTCACCGAGCAATTGTATCTGCCGAGTGCTGCTCATGATGTTTTTGCAAGTCCACGTTCTTTTTAGGGTACCCCTACCAAAGTCCACCGCCCTGGTGTACCTACAGTTGGTCTGTCAAGTATCAAACTTGTTATTGCCATCCTGAGCTTGATAGATGGTCTCCCTATGACACGTCTTTGAGAGTGAGGTAAAACACAGCCTCACCGGAATGTTCTCACAAATTGTCGTTATAGCTCAAGTCCTCACGAGTGACACTATACTATTCCCGTTTCTCAGGGCCTGTCCGCCGGACAAGTCCGTATTTATTGCCCCACGTCAAGTGTCTCTTGAAGAGTGGATGAAGTTGAAGTATCGGACTGATACTACGTCAACCCCCACCACAGCCAACACAACAATCACAACTACCGCAACCACAAAAACCACAAAAACCACAACAACCACAACCACCACGACTACTACAACTACGACTATTACTGCCACCACGATGGCGTCCTCTACCTCAACTGATACGGCACCCAATGAGACTTCCACGTGGGTATCGACCAGTACTGCAGTAGCCGTTCCGCCCACAACACCTACCGCCTTGGTTACGTCTGCTGCTGCAACACCGGCTGGCACGTCGACCACCAGGACTTCCACCAAATGCTCATGTCCATCTCCCTCAGCGACAGCGTCTGCTTTAAGGACATCATCGCCCGCTACGACTGCCGAAACGACTCCGGCTCTTGTCACAACGGCAGACTCCGTCACGCCCAGCAGCGCTATCACCACTACGAGCGCTGGTAGCTCTGAATCAACCTATGGCGGTGTTAGTCCCATTGACGACACACCGGCATTAGAAGAGGATGGAGATCCCAGAGTTGGAGCTTCAACGGTTGCTCCCAGTAATCGTTGTAGTAGGTTTGGTCGGATCCTGCTGAATTTGCTTCTCAGGTATCAGCACTTGTGGTGAGCACGGTGCTTGGTCCTCTGTTGAGCAGTTGTGCGTGTGCCATGACGGTTGGAAAACTGTCGGCTCCGAGTAGGGTCGCTGATAGGGGCATCGGTCGATGTGTGGTGTTCCTCAGTCCTTGCAGTGCCCTCATATCGTCGATTCTTGGAGGGGATGGTGGGATGGTAAGCACTGCTGCTGTTCGACATATCCATTCATTCTGAGTCGAGGCTTCTACATCAGGGAGAGATGGCCTCTAGCGACAACGACTCGAGCGGGAACGGATGGTTTCTTATCGCAATCATTCTAGTGGTGATTATCATCGGAGTTGCATGTTTCTTCCTGTGAGTGAGGGGCGCTCTCCTCGGGTCACCCTGTCATAGGTGGTTTTGAACCCTGGCCATTCCCGCTCCACATGGTATTGCAGCCCTACCTTCTTCATTTTTCAGGCGGCGTTTCTACCACACCCGCGGTTTCTACGCGCCCACGTTGCGTCGATCATCGCACACGAAGTCACAGAACTTTAGAGACTGGCGTCTGTCTGAGATTACTATCCCGCCACGACCTGACTGGTCGCGAAGTGCACGCCCTAGGCCAATGGTCGTTTAATTGACGCTTGGGCTCTATAATGCAGTGCAAGAACTTCGTAGTGATTAAACTCACTATCATATAATCGGTATTACATTGGTAATCAAATGATACCCGGTCGGAGGTTCCGGGCGAGTTACCTCTCAGCTGAGTTCACGTCGGCAAGGTGCTGATACCAAAGTATGAAGTAATCTTCATTACTTATTTCAAGCTTCAAAGAGATTAGTTGCGTCGATAGTCAGTAAACTCCCTGGGACGCGGTCAGCGGTACCTGAGCTCTCACGATGCCTCTGCTGAGAATATAAAAAATAACCGTGTAGTCAAGTTGTTGTGCGAAAAACGTCATGTAGCTGTTCCTGCGGCGCAGGGCCTGCGTGTTCCTGTACTATCGATGATCGCTAGAGCTAGGAACCTTTGCTCGCGTAAATTCTGCTAACAGAAGTTACTTGGACATCCAGTATCTCTCTGCGACCAAAGATCTAACTTCTTACCAAAGTGTGAGGATGGAGCCGTCATTACGCTGCTGATGGAGAAATCAACGGATGATAGATCACCACTCGATGAGATCTCCGGTCCGAGATCTTCTCGTCTCCGCTCAGGCGATGGTATGTCCGCCGCGGCTCATTCGACCGTGGCCCACGGTCCGTGGGCCGCGCTGCCGCCAGATCGAGCCTGCACTTCCACATCCGAGCTGCTCGGACCGAGCACCACGAAACGCGTAGCTATGTCTGGGCTCCTTGAAGTATGGACATCTTGCTACTAGGGTAATGGGTCACAGCGCTTCTAGCTATCGTAATGTGTGTATCGGTAGCTCAGGAGGTCTTTTATTATCCTGCGCTGCTCGTGCTCGGACCTTGATCTTTCAAACGCTCGCACAGAACCATAGGCTCTCGAAACGAGGTCAAGCTCCGCGTTCCGGAACGGCTGAGAGGCGCCAGTTGCAAGGGGTGTATGATTGTTCCGTATAAGGGATCTGTGATTGCTCCTTATCTTTGTAAGCCTGTTGAAGATTTCTTCAAAGGAGGGACCAAGAGTTGCTCGTGCGGACTCCATATACGGGTCCATTGACGGGACGCACCTCTTGATGAGGCTGTCGAGGCTGATAGATCCGTCTCATCCCCGACGTGCCTTGGCAAGGCAGCCTTGCTGATAAGGCACGTCGCAGATGGTCTGTACGAGCAATGCCCCCGAGATCTGGAGCTACTCCGTCGAGCCCGGGTCTCGGCCGGCCTGCCACCGCAGCCTACGAAGAGCGAGTTGGGAAAATACGTGCGCACTTCGATCTCTGGGGGACCAGAGACCGTGAAGGGGTAGCTTAAAGTTGCTAGCTTTGAATGAGACTCTTCGTTGCTAGCTCTTTCCTGGTCCGGCTTCATAGGTTCCTAGCTGTGATCAAGACTCATCCACAGAATGACGAGACGTCCTTGTCATTGCTCCGATCATCTGGATATGCCGACGAGCAACTACAAGCCTTAACTCCAGGGGATATCGGATATTCCATGATAATCTCGGGCTTCCTCAGATGCTCTCAACAGCAATGCATCAATATTCTCAATCATTGCTTGGACGATGATCGATCTCCATACGTGATCCTCAAGAAGACCAGATATCGATCAACCGACTGCGAGTTATCAGAATTCCGGTCAAGCAGGGGTACAGCGAGATGTGAAACGCTGCATAGTTCAGCGGAGAGAATGACGGTCCCTACAACCAACCTGGGGAAGCTCGTCTACACGGTTAGACTCGCATGGTTATTGTCACGCTATATTAGGTGTAATCTGTCGAATACTGGTATCAAAACTCCCCCAGAGTTCATCTCTCCGAGAGAAGCGGAGATGAGCGGAACTGGTTCTGAGTTCCCCGGCTGGTCAAACGCTGCTGAGACAACACCTGACGACCAGCTGCCTTTCATAGGATTCGAATATGCGGCTGTAAACACAGGCGGAGACCCAATCATCCCAGCATCGACGCTGGAAAATCAGACTGCAAATTGCTCTGGGGTTTTACTAATTTGCTCTGGGGTTTTACTAATTTGCTCTGGGGTTTTACTAAGTAGGTCTTGAAATGGTGTAGACGGTCTCTCGGCGCTTCCAGTGGTTTTAATGTGTGCCTCGGTAGCTCAGTCGACAGAGCGCGTGTCTCTTAAGTCCATGGCGGTGGGTTCGAGCCCCACCCGAGGTGCAGTCCATTCGATTCTTCGGTGATGCGATGCAGAGTTGTAACTAGACGGTCTCTCAGCACTTCCAGTTACTTCGACGTGTGCCTCGGTAGCTCA